>JANKYE010688606.1:0-22027 GCA_032467995.1 Erythroxylum dillonii | reverse complement strand
GTTTGAAAAGTGTGAAATGTATGCTTATATGGGTTTGTGGTGATCCCTTAAGTGAGTCAAGTGCACTTGTCTATAGGTTTTTCCCGCCTGCCCGCTAATGGCATGGAGCTCCTCACGGACTCCCATAAGTTCACGGCTACACATGATCGCTACGCAGAAATGTGTAGTACGTTCTGTTTTGGATCCACCTGAACCATTTTTGATGTGTTTATGTGATTATGTTTTGAAGTCATTTGATGTATTCGTTGTGTTGAATTGTAAATGGCTTGATAAGTTGTAAGTTTTGGAACACATATGTAGCATAATTGTTAATGTAAATTTTGCATTTGGAAATAAAATGATTCAATGAATTTTTGCTTGTGTTCTTAGTTATAAATATGTTACTCACGAGCCGTCGAGCTCACCCCCTTCTTTCCTCCCATCCACAGGTGATGAGCAAGAAAATGAGTGACCGAATCGAGGTCAAGGCATCACTCCTGTTTGATTTTTGATTTTAAAGCTATTTTTGTAAATAAAGCTTTAGTTACATTTTTGGGCAAAATCACTGTTCATGTAGTTTCTTTGAAATTGGAATTTTCGAGACTTTATTGTATTGGGGCGAGAAATGCCCACTAAAGCTTTGTAAGAATTCATATTGTGATATTAATGAAAGACATTTGGGTTTTATTGTGTTTTGTCGATGCTTGTTCCAAAAGCTACTTTGCATTGTTTTGTAAATGTCCATAGGGTAGGTTTTGTGTATGCTGTGCTTTGAGGCAAATTCTGGACTAATATGGATAGAATTGCATCAAGTAGCCTTCTTGAAAGTTGTAGAGGAATTTCATAGCTTTCCGACGATGTATAATGTGCTATTTTTGGATGTGGGAGTTGAAAGATGTGAATTGTTGAAGTTGGGTGCAGGTGTTGTCAATAATGGCAATTTCGGGACAGAAACTTTGAGTGAATTTTTGACCCTCATAGAGTTAGAAATTGTTCTTATGGTCCTCATGAAAGTTGTAGATTGTCTTTTTATCTTTCCATTGATATAAAGTATGACATTTTTAGAGAATGGAGTGGAACGTTATGATGTTTAGAAGTTTTGTTGTTGTTTAGGGTGACAATGATCAGGCAACTACTTGGAGGTGGATTTTGACTCCTTTAGAGGCTGAATTGGTTTTTGAGTCCTTCATGGAAATTGTAGAATTTCCTTTTAGCTTTCCATTGATACCAAATTTGCAAATTTTGGAGTTCTGAGTTAAAAGGTATGAATTTTGGAAGTTAGGATGTCAAAATTGAGCCAACAGGAGGCTGGAGTGCGAGGTGCTCGCGAATGCTAGCGCCCATGCACCCGCTCGCGGCCGATTTTTGATTCCCTCTCCGATTTCGATCTCTCTCCACTCTTTTGACCCTAACTTTTCGTCCAATCTCCGATTGACCTGATTTTTGAAGCGTTGGGTCTCTAAGACATTTCTCTATCCCTAAAAAAAATTACAGCTTTTGATATTAATTTGAAAATTATGGATTGAATCAAAGTGAGAGGATCGGTTAAAAGAGTATGAGTTGGATATTTTTCTGCACAGACTTCAGTATTTTGCCTATATCTAGAACTGTAGTTCAAAGTGAGTGGATTCTTGTTGCTAAACAAACTAGAGACATGGAGCTACAATTTATCTGAAGGAATCGAATTTCAATTTAGGCCCTAAGAATTTCAATTTCTGGAGTGAATTCGGGTGTAGTATTCAGTCTCGACTTAATTTTAGCCCAAAAGTGTTTTGGTCAATACTTCTTTTTTTGTCTGAACCAAATTGAGCGTTTTTGATGTCGTTAGAAACTTAAGGCAATGAGGAACAAATGTTGTGAAGAAGTCCTTTGGAAATTCCTTTATGAGCTATCCTAAAATTTGTTTGGAAGTAAGTAAGATGAGTTCGTTTTTGAGGTTTGACTTGGTGTGGGCACACCAACCTTGTGGGATGCACGCCTAGATATCACGTAGGACGTCGACACCTGAATCACAAGGGCAGGTACCCAATAGATGTATTTAGACAATGTAATGAAAAAGCCATCAAACCTAGTACAGTAAAAGAAACACTCAGTGTAACATTAAGTGAAAAAACTTACATTCACTCAAAACTAGACAGTATCAATTATGATGAAGGTAAAAACTATGTTTTATAGCTCATAATCAAGCTCTCACATGATAAACCACATGAAGCATAAAGAATTGAAAGGAATCACTCACAAAAATTGATGATCAACTACATATTGCAACTATAAGGAGTGACCCTTGAAAACGAAATCTCCCTCATAAGTATCATACCCAAATCACCCATTCCTTACAACTTTAAGAGAAAAAACTAATCATGAATAACTTTGCAAAAAAAAAAATGAATTTCCTCCTTGATAATTTTATTTAAACATTTTTTCTTTTCTTTTCTTTTCTTTTTCCTTTCTTTTCCTTTTCTTTTTTCATTTTTCATTTTTTTAAATTGAAAGAATCACATCAACAATGGAATTCATTGATAAGAGATAAAATGACATTCCAACAATTATAGTCATCCAGCATATATGTGCACCCCCACATTTATACTTTTATGCGTCCACAATCAATATAAGAAATTGTATTTTTAGTGAAAACAAAAGTTGTTACTAAAAGCAGTAATATTAGTCGCTATTATTAATAGTGTCAAATTTTTCAAGTCATCACTTCTTGTCACAAATACCTCCGTCACTAATGAAATAGTGACTAATTTAGAAAAAATAGTCATAATTATGCAACACTTTTGTAACAAAAATATTGACACTAAAAACTATGAAATGTGTGACAAAACTATATGGTCACAGTAACTTCACATATTTATGACAAGTTTTTTGACACAAACAATGTAAATTAGTGACAACTAAAGTCATAACAATACTTCAATTTATTATGACAACATCATCTCCACTAAAATAATTAAGAATAGTGACAAAATATTTATCACTCATGCCTCTTTTATCAGTGTCCATTACTTCTTGGTCACTAATATTTTAAGAAAAAACTGTCAACATCATTTTGTCACAAAAATGAAATTTTGTTCTTACAAAAAAGTTGTCACTAATGTATTTATTATTGTCATAAATAAAACTATTAATTCAAAAATGGAACTGGATTAGTGGTAAAAGAAATTTGAATCAGTGACCATCTTGACTAACAAATTTCGTCACAATTGTGAAAGTTATATGTTACAATAACTTCACAGATGATATGACATCATCACAAACGAAATAATTTCCCTTATAAAGACCCTAACTTTTGACTCCTATGTCTAAATAATTCACACTATAAACCGATGGAAAGCTAGAAGGACAAGATACAATCTTCCAGAAGGAAACTTTGACTAATTTAGTCTAAATTAGTCCAACTTTTCCCTTTTAGTCGGCACACAATTTCTCCACTTATGAGAGACTTGGATTTTTGAAATGTGTGACTACCTAAGAAACATGCACATACACGTAGGGAACTTTTCAGTTCTAACTCATTTGCCAAAACCACAAAAGCTCATACATGACTTAATTACAAATTTACATAATAACAATGACTTAACACAAATTACAACATATACAAAATGCTCAATGTTTACATGCTTATACAACTATCCAAAATGATCAAACTAACTTAGTTACAAAAGTTCCTAATATCTTGGAGTTTCTGATGCCTTGCAAGGATTGCTACTCTTCTCGTTCTGCACCTGAGGAAGGAATAGTAGGGTGAGCTACACAGCTTAGTGGCTAATATTTTTATAGCCATTGGCAACTAACCAAAGTCAAGCATATATACGTGTATACATATACATATGTGTTCGGCAATTTAAGCATTCATTAATTTAGCTCAAAACTCATAACATTTAACACTCATAATGATTCATGCTTGACAATTCAATTATGCAATGCACAAACAAATGGCTCGAGAGTTCTGTAGAATGAAACAGAGAAACCAAAGTTTACTCCATGAACAAAACGAGTATGATTACCCAAGATCTCATGGCCTCAACCAGGCAGCCAGGAGAAGGCTATGGGTCAACGTGCACGTGACTAACGAAATGGGTTGCTCTTTTTCCCAAACAAAGCACATATTCATTTCATGCTCAAAACATTTGATCAAATGCTTTCAAGGTACAACATAATTACATAGCATTATGCAATTTTTAATCGGTCATAATAATTCGAGCAAATCCATTTCACGATTTAACATACACACACATAGGCAAGAATTTGCCCAATCACATAATAAGTATAAATACATTACCCGCCTAATTAGCTTGCAGAAATCCAAATCAAGCTTGCCTTTTCCCTTACTCTTGGGTAGGATTCCCTTGGTTTCCTAAAACAACCAAGGTTTCATTCAAAAGAACATTCCAATAACTTATAAACTTTAAAACAAAGAAATCAAAAAAGTGAAATCACAAATCTAACCTACCCATAGTCCATCTAGGTTAGAAAAATTAAGATCTAGTTTAGAAACCCTAAAATCAATTGGATTCTCCTAATCCACCTTCTTCCCACAAGAACCACTTTTCTCTTTAACTCCTTCATCCTCCGTAGAACCCATTCCTTTAATAAAGCAAGAAGCAAAGATGGTTAACCTACCTCAACAACTTGATTTCTCTTATCTTCTTTTCACCGAAACCTCTGTTCTTCTCTCTTATTTTCGTTGTTCTCTTCTTTCTCCTTGGTTTTTACGACACTTCTCTCTTCTTCCAATACAAAACCATTTTTAATGGTCTTTTCCCCATTTATCCTTCATTTACCTTGTCCTTACCATTTTTCCCCTTCTTTCATTTAATCCCTCTACTATCTCCTTTAAGCTAACTTACTTCTAACCTTCCCATATTAATTCTAATATCTATTCATGCCACTAAATAAATGACTAAATAAACAAATAATCCAAAAATTGAATAATCAACAAATAAACCAATCACTAAAAATTGAAAAAAAAATTTTAGGGTCCAACAATTCTCCCACCCCTCCTCAAAGAATTTCGTCCTCAAAATTCTTACCTGAGTCATTGAAGAGGTGTGGATACTTCACCCTCATGACTTCCAAAGGTTCCCACGTGGCCTCTTCTGTAGAATGGTTCTTCCATAAGACCTTAATCAGCTTCACAGTCTTATTCCTCAAAACCTTTTCCTTTGAATCTAAAATCTCCATTGGTTGTTCCTCATAAGTCAAATCCTCTCTTAACTGAACCTCTAACGGTTGAACTATGTGTGAAGGATCCGATCGGTACTCCCTCAGCATCGATACATGGAACATAGTATGGATCTTAGACAACTCCGGTGGCAAAGCTAACTTATAGGCCAAAGGCTCAATCTTCTCAATGATCTCTTATGGGCCTATATATCTTGGACTAAGCTTGCTCTTCTTACCAAATCTCAAAACCCCTTTCCATGGAGAAGCTCTAAGAAATACTTGTCTCCCTCTTCAAATTCCATCTCCTTTCTATATACATCCTCATAACTTTTCATCCTATCTTGAGTTGCTTTAATTTTCTGTTTCACCAATTTAATCTTATCAACTGAAACTTGCACCAATTCAGACCCTCCTTCTCTCACCTTCCTCATCCTAACAAATAGGAGTTTTGCACCACCTGCCATACAAAGCTTCATAAGGTGCTATCTGAATTCCTAAGTGATAGGAATTATTATAGTTGAATTCAATCAAAGGCAGATGATCATCCCATGAGCCTTTGAAGTCCATGACACAAGCTCTCAACATTGCCTCCAATGTCTGGATTGTTCTCTTCGACTGTCCATTAGTTTGTGGATGGAAAGCTGTACTAAAGTGCAACTTGGTTCCCAAAGCCTCTTTTAAGCTTTCCCAAAATCTAGAGGTGAACCTGGGATCTCTATCTGAAACTATAGAGCTTGGAATCGCATGAAGTCTAATTATTTCATCCACATATTTTGTGGCCAAAGCATCCAAAGAATCTGTCTGTTTAATTGGCAAGAAATGTGCGGACTTGATTAGCCTATCCATAAGCACCCATATTGCATCATGCTTCCTGCTCGTCCTCAGCAATCCCATCAAGAAATCCATCGTAATCTTCTCCCATTTCCATTCTAGAATCGACAGAGATTTAAGTTTGCCTGAAGGTGCCTGGTGTTCAGCTTTAACTTGCTGGCACACGAAGCATCTTTTAGCATACTCTGCAACTTCTTTCTTCATTCCTTTCCACCATAAATGCTCTCTTAAATCTCTATACATTCTTGTACTTCCAGGGTGCATAACATAAGGCACATTGTATACCTCATCTAGAATCTCATCTTTCAATTCCAATATGTTTGGAACACACAATCTATTTCCTACCACCATCAATCCATCTTCTCTGAGCTCTATTTCAGAAGGTTTACCAATTTTAATCTCTTCCCAGAGCCTGCTCAAATACTCATCTTGTTCCTGTAATCTCTTAATCTTCTCATTCAATATTGCCCTCACTCTAAAGTTAGCCAATATACACTCAGACTCGACTTGCCTCAATGTTACATTAAGTTTGGCTAATCCCTCTAATATAGGAAGATACACTATCTCCACGTATGCCATAGTTGATTTCCTACTCAATGCATCTACTACTACATTAGCTTTCCCTGGATGGTATTCTATCATCAAATCATAATCTTTCAACAGTTCTAACCACCTTCTTTGTCTCAAATTCAACTCCATTTGGCTCGTTAGATATTTAAGACTCTTATGGTCCGTAAATACCCTAGTAGTGACTCTAGACAAGTAATGTCTCCAAATCTTCAATGAAAAAATTATGGCAGCTAACTCCAAGTTATGCGTAGGATAATTCATCTCATAAGGCTTTAATTGCCTAGAAGCATAAGCAATCACTCTATCTCCTTGCATCAACACACAACCCAATCCTTTCCTTGAGGCATCACTATAAACTATATATCCTTCACTACCCGAAGGCAAGGTCAAAATCGGTGCAGTTGTAAGCTGTTCTTCAATTCCTCAAAACTGCTCTGGCACTTCTCTATTCATACAAATTTCTGGTTCTTTCTTGTCAATTTGGAAAGTGGAGCTGCTACTATGGAAAAGCCCTCCACAAACCTTCTGTAATACCCAAACAATCGCACAAAACTTCTCACTTCAGTTACATTCTTAGGTGCTTCCCCTTTCATAACTGCTTCTATCTTCCCCGAATTCACTTGTACTCCTTGCTCTGAAATCACATGCCCAAGAAATGTCACTTCCTTTAGCCAAAATTTACATTTATCGAATTCAACATACAACTCATTCTTCCTCATTGTCTCCAAAGAAATCCTCAAAAGTTCCTCATGCTCCCTATCACTCTTAGAATAGACCAAAATGTCATCAATAAAGTCGATGATAAATTGGTCTAAGAAAGGCCTAAAGACTCTATTCATCAAATCCATAAAAGCTGTAGGTGCATTTTGTCAACCCAAAAGGCATGACCAAGAACCCAAAGTGGTCATACCGTGTTCTAAAACTAGTCTTTAATACATCTGGCTCCCTTGTCCTCAACTGATGGTAACTTGATCTCAGATCTATCTTCGAAAAGACCCTTGCCCCTTGTAACTGATCAAACAAATTATCTATGCGTGGCAGCGGATATCTGTTCTTAATGGTGACATGATTAAGCTTCATATAATCCACACATATTCGCAATGATCCGTCTTTCTTCTTCACAAAAAGGACCGAAACTCCCCAAGGTGAAGAGCTCGGCCTAATGTAACCTTTCTCCAACAAATATTCCAATTGTTCCTTAAGCTCCTTCAATTCTGCTAGAGCCATTCTATAAGGTGGAACCGAAATTGACATTATGCCTAGAAGAAGCTTAATAGGAAATTCAATTTCCCTAGATGGCGGTAGTCTTGGTAACTCCGCGGAAAAGACATATGGGAATTCCATGACCACTGGTATATCTCCTAACATCCCTCTATTTGCCTTCGTGTCTACCACATAGGCCAAAAATGCTTCACATCATTTTCTCTACCATTAAAACTGAAACAATCCTCAATGAGCTAAATTTTCTGTCTCCCATAAACATCACCTTTCTTCCATTATCTAGCTCAAACTCCACTGTCTTCTGTTTGCAATCTATGTTGTCCTTATATTTCTCTAAGACGTCCATACCCAAAATTACATCTAATCCTCCCATCTTCAATGGCATCAAATCCACCACTATGTGTCCCTTACCAATATGTATCTCACAATCTCTATAAATTTGACTAATCACAATATAATGGCCTATTGGAGTACTCACCATCAAAGGAGTATCCAAAGGGCTCACATTCCTACCATACACAGTTCTTCTCGATGAAACAAGGAGTGGTTAGAACCCGGATCAATCAAAACAATCACATCATCATCAAATAATTTAATCATACCCATCACAACTCCTAGAGCAATTTTTGAATCCTCCTGTGTCATTACAAACACTCAAGCTGGTGCTTGCCCCTTGGTCTTCCTGGAGGATTTACTCTCTTAGCTACCTCAGAACTGCCCACTTCCATTGCAGTTTGGTGTCCTACTATCTCAGCCCTTTTTGAAACTCGCATCTGACTTCTTTCATGTCTTGAATTCTTAGGGCACTTTCTTGCCATATGTCCTTTCTCTCCACAATTGAAGCATCCTCCCGTCAATCGATAACATTCCCCTCTATGAAACCTTCCAAAGTGTTCACATTTGGGAATGGGTGGCTTATCCTCGTCTCCCTTTCTGCTGCTTTTTGCTGTAGAGGCTTGATGAGAAACAGTAGGAGTCCTCATCGGTTTAGGCCTTCTTGCCCCACTACTCCTCTCCTCAGATTGCACAGGGAAGGTCTTGACACTCCTCTTAGGCATAGAAGTACCACCTCCCCTTTTGAACTGTTCTCTCCCCTTTCTCTTTTTGTTCACAACACTATTTATATTCTCAATGTTCCCCACCCTCAGTGCCGCTTCAATCAGCTATTAAAAATCACAAAAGTTTTACACCACTACTTTCTCTTTGATAGCTAGGTGTAACCCCGATTTGAACCTATGGCACTTAGCCACCTCGCTCATCATTAACTCAGCTGCATATCAGGCTAGCTGTGTAAACTGACGCTTATACTCGCTCACCGTCATTTCCCTGTGGGCGAGACTCAAAAGTTCTCTTTGCTTCTACTGAATGTATACGTCAAATAGGTACTTCTTCTTATAAGAAGCTAAGAAGTCCTTCCAAGCCAACACTGTGGGTCTCATCTGACTCCTTGGCACACTCTCCCACCAATGCAGAGCATCACCCTGCAGCAAGCTTAGAGCATACACAACTTTCTCATCATCCTCACAGTTCATCTGATCTAGTATCCTCTTGATCTTCCTCATCCAAGTCTCGGCTTCTTCTGGATCCGTTATCTCATAAAAATACATTGCCCCATACTTTCTGAGCTTGTCAAATTATTTCCCTTATTTAACTGAGGCTGGAGCAGAAGATTGCAACATCTGGCCTATGGCCTAAGCAAAGGCTTGGAATATTCTTAGATCCAAGGGAGGCATCTGCTCCTGCAGAACAGGTGACTCCCCGCGACTGTGATCGATCAGGCTCACTACTAGGCCCTACAGTCTCAACATTCCCTAGGGCTACAGACTCATCGGTACCCTCCTCCCCTAGTGGAGAGTCAGGCATGATTGATCCTTGCAATACTCCTCGTGTCCTCATAAGAGTTGGCATCCTACTCCTTCAATAAAACACTACCGATTAGCTACATTTCATTTTATTCTTAATCCCTACATGTATGCTTGACATGTATGTTACTTAATGCAATCCAATCAATTCACAATGTAACACGTAATCACATATCTATGCATCCTAATCCTAGGAAAAAGCCTAAGCTCTGATACCAAACAATGCTGGACCCTGCTTACGGAGCCCAGCATTCAAAGACATCTAACAGAACAATACTTTTCTATAACCCTATTGAACTTGTTTAGGGACAAAAGGAATAATTTTCCCTATAGTTGTCGGATTAAATAATTCCTTGGACTATTCAAAGGAAGACTTCAAGGTCTACAACTTGCATGTAGACCTTGAAGACGGATTCTATCATCTGGAGAGTCAAAATTTGACCAGACGATACAAGATGAATAATGCACAGAAGAAGCAGAGGGTCAACTACAGAGGAAATAGAAAGCAGACGAATGCGGAGCAGACGAATGCGAAGAGCAGACGAATGCGGAAAGCAGACGAATGCAGAAAGCAGATGAATGTGAAATAGACTAATAATTTGGTTACACTTCCTGCTTGGTGTTGAAGGTCTAATAATTTGGTTTCCTTCTTATTGAGTGAATCCTTCAGGCTGAGGATAGGTATTTCCATTCTCTGGTTAATGTATCTGCAAGATTGTTTGAAGAATTTTTATATAATGTATTTGAAAATTATATTGATTTAATTCTAATTGCCATCTCATTAGGCATCAATGATTGTAATTTTTTAATATTATATTTAGTAAATCCACATAAATACTTAGAATTTGTCTAAATTTCCAATTCGACAGGTAATAAATCAACTTTCTATTTTCATAATGTTTTAATACATGCAAATGTTTCCTTTTCATGAATAAGATACTTCCTTTCAGTGGGATTAAATTCCCATTGGTATATTTACATAAAAATTAATTCTTTGACTACATGAATAAAGGCATATTAGAAGTGATTAAAAATGCTAGATTATTGAGATATAACGATATTAAAAATGCTACATGAAGAAAGGCATATTAGAAGCGATTAAATTTATAAAGAGGCAATGAGAGTCATTAAAGACACCTGAAAAGGAAGTGCAAAAACACAAAAATATTCTACACATCATATGAAAGAAGATCAAATAATGGTAACATCAAATCAACTTTAGCTTTTTAGAAATTCTAGATCAAGGCCTTCAAGATTATTCATTATTTTCATATTCTATTTCATTGCCTTGGATGTCAATTTTAAATAGTTGTGATGTGAACATGGTTTTTGGAATTCTAAATCTATATTAGGGTTTATTCTTGAATTGTTTTATTTAAATTTTATCCCATTGAATTCAATATAGTATTGCTTTATGGTATTTTTTGAACTCATACGTGATAACAAATCGAGAGATTGAATCAAAGTTATCAGTGTTAAGTTGAACAACGAGAGTTGGTACCTTAATAGACTTAAAAATATCAGGTTAATAAGCAATTGAAGAGAGATCTTAATTTTTAGTTAATTATTGATAGGATTTCTTCAAATCTGGTTGAATAGTTAGGAGTAGTTGTGAGAATTAAAAGATTTCAACTCAACTATTATCTATTTCAATTAGGATTACTTAGTTAGATCTTTAGAGAGGGAAATCAAAATCATTGGATATCTAGGATTAAGCATAACTAAATTAATAAGACAAAAAGAAAACAAAAAAGGATATAATAACCCCTAAGTTTCCATTATTGATTAACTTCACTCTTATTACTTTCTTTACTGGTTCAGTTGTTCAGTTTTATTAGTTTATTTTAATTTCAGTTAATTTATTTTAATTTTTAAGTCAATCTTTTATTACCTTAAACAAAGTCCGTTCAAATTGTTGTGACTAATCCAATTCTTGTAGGAATAATATGTTGTGTACTAAAATATACAATCTGTATATTTGCAGTATTGCATACATTGACAATCCCTTTAAATTCCATATTCAAAGTTGCAATTGGATCTATTCATAAAAAAGAATTGATTCAATACATTTCTTATGTACCCATAGGTGCTATATTGGATTTGAATAAGATTTCAGATCAATCAATCCATATTGGTTGACTGCCTCCATTATGTTGTTGCTAACAAACTACTCTTTTTTGTTTTGAATCTTCCAAATAATTCCCGCAGGAGATCCAAACCCATTTTTTTGATCCTTCGATAAAAAGATTCATTCTCTTCACAAAAATAGGAGGTACAACCAATAAAGATTTATTTTCAATAATAATAATAATAATAATAAAATCTTATTTTTCGTATTCTTTCACAACTTCAATAGTATTAAGAGCCCTCTAGTATGAAATCAAAAAAAGTTTGTGACTCTAAAACAGGCCCCTGATAGATAAGATAAAATCATAATACCCTTCTATTTTATGTCATACTACTAAGGAACAAGTTTTTAGCATTGTTGCCAGGGAATTAAAATTTTTGCATGTTATTCTATTTGAATTCTTTTTATTTAAAGAATGTAATAATTTTATTGTGTGATTGTAGGTGCATGACCACAAGAATAACAAGGATTAATTAAGCAACTTTTAGGCCTTTTCTTCTAACCCAGTGAGGCAATATGACATGGATGTGAGTTACTTTAAAACATATTGACAATGCTAAAAAGTTGACAATGTAGGAAATAATATGAGAGCATAAAGTCCACCAAGTTTTCAGCAGGATAGGCTTGGATCCTTAGATTCCAAATTAGATAAGTTAATGGACGTGCTAAGCTCTAAGTTCAATAGTCAAGATGAAAGTTAGAAGAGGATGGAAGCCAAATTTGACCAAATAATGAAGAACCACTCCTCTTCTCTTCATAACTTGGAGGTTTAAGATTGGAAACTTGCCAATGCATTGTTAATAAGGAATGTGGGGAGTATTCCAAGTAACACATAAACATAATCGATATTTATATTGTGTTGTGACATTTGTGAGGTAACCATTACAATTTTGAATTTGAGGCACTAAGTTATATGTGAAAGCATCCATATTGCATGCAAAATTGGCCTTAGAATACACCATATGAGCATATTGATAATTTAGAGAGGAACAACTCTTACGCTGATCAATGGAATGATTACGCTTCGGCTAAATCTTTAATGGAAGACCTTGACAAAGGTGGGGCTAGGCACCATATATTGAAAGAGAGTTTTTCTTCATTTGAAGACACTGAGTTGGATATAACATGTTATTAGAGCCTATTAACGCCTTAAAATGAAGAGGGAACAAAAGCTGATTTCATGAATGAAGTAGCAATTCAAGAAGAGAAAGAAGAATAGATAACTGAGGAATTAAAGGTTGAAGAAGAGAAGGAAGCCTCTATTTAAGAAGATAAAGTAGAAGAGTGGAAAAAGGTAATTATGGAAGAAAAAAAGCAAACACCTTTCCATAAGCCAAACTATTTCAGTCTACAGAAGATTCAAGGAGTTTTATTATTCCTTATTTTATTGACAGTTTTTATTGAAAAAGGCATTAATGAAATCATCTGGATTTATTAATTTGATAAATTATGTCTTTATTATTATTTTACAACATGTGGCTTATTCAAAAGCTACTAAACTGCTATGTGTAGAAATGAATGAATGCAAGCCACTAATTTTAGACCCAAGTTTATGTTAAACATAAAAGATATGTCAATCTAAAGATGTTAAACAAGTGCTACTTAGGAGGCAACCTAGGAATTAGGATAGGTTTCATTTTTATTTCTACTTCATTTTGTTTCTATTTTGATTTTAGCATAGGATTTTATTGAGATTTGACATGTTTTATGTTAGGACATAAAGCATCCTGAGTTAATGTTGCCTATTTGTCGTGTTTATAGTATGTGTTTTGTACCTTTAAGGGATCAATTTTTAACTTTTTCTAACTAATTTTTATCATATCCCCATTCATAAAGACTTACACAGCCTCTGACATGGGCGTGTACATTTTAGATCTTCTAAAAAAATTTCACATGTTTATAGAGAGTTACATGCCCATGTAGACTTACTTAGTCAACTACATGACCGTGTAATTGTGACTGTATAAGACAAAATCTTTGCAATTTAAGGGACATAAGCGTGTAAGTATTTGTAGACTTACACGGTCAGCTACATAACCATCTAAGTCTGCAAATACTTACACGCTTATGTCCCTTAAATTTTAAAGATTCTGAGACTTATACGGTTAGCTATACTGTTATGTAGCCAACCATGTGAGTTCACGATAACTTTTAAAGAGCCATAATCTCTTCAATTTTCTGCCATTTTTCCTCTCTTCCTTCATACCCACTATTGCCCCTCTCCCTTTCCAACCCACTTTTAGTTTTTTTTTTTGCCAAATTGTGACACCCAAGTAATTCTTTTAATTAATTTGACTTGCTTAGTGCACGAATCTTGGGGTATTTTGAAATTTTTAGGGAATTTCACCCTTAAAAATGTTAGGTTAGGGTTTTTGTGATTTAGTGTAACTTTGATTAATTTTGTGCTTCATTATGGTTTAAATGTTGAATTATATCCTTTCCTAGATGATTTATTTTTTTAAATTTGATGAATTACATGAGAATTGGATGGAATTTGATTTGGGTATGTGATTTTGCTCATTAAATGTTGAATTTTGGTGATTGTGTTTACAATTAGGATTAATTTATTGTTGTTATAGTTAAATGAAGTTGTTTTCTAGTTTAATTTCATTTTGCATAAATTAAATGTTTGATTTGGTTAATTTTGGGTAATTGTTAGAATAGGTATGTTAATTTCAATTTTTGGTTTAATTTCGTAATTGAATGGTTAGATTAGTTCTATTTGTTAATTGCAATGCTCCTATTTTTAATTTTATTATTAATTAAGCTATTGGTTAATTTTCTAATTATTTTGTCTTATTTATTTATGATAGAATTTTTTAAATTTTTTATGTGTTTAATTTTCCTTTTAATCTTGCATTTTCACTTTTCTACAATTAGTGAGCATATGAAATAAGCTTGGGGACTAATACTTCTTTGTACTTTTATTTGCTATTTCTCACATTTAATTTAAGTTTCAAACATAATGGCGAGACAATAATCTATAAAATAGGAACTAAGGAAAAGGTAATGAGGAGAAGGGTCCTTTAGAGACCCAAGGGAAGCTCACTCACAACACGAGCAAGCCAACATAATCCAACCACCAATGCAACTTAATATTTTGCTATTTAACGTTGAAACCTATGAGGGAGTAGTACTAAAGGCTCAAAGACAAGAAATTTGAGACCAATAGAAACATTTGCTGGAAGGTGTTGGAGTAAGTCGACTTGTTCTAGTAAATTAGGGATCTCATAAATGTTGAAGCATGGCCTTCCTTCTTTAAGATCATAGAGCCCTCGTACTGAGATCATACACTTGAGGTACTCCCCTATTCTTCGTTGCGAAAGGCTGCCATGATTGAGACCAATCAAGCATGATCCAGTTTTGAATGATGGGGGAGATGTTTTGGATGAGCTACTAAGAGTTCTCCATTATAATTGGTTTAATGGGGACACTAGAATATGTAGCCCTATTGATAGACTTCCATATGGAATGTCTCCTCAACACTTCTAGAGATCCAAAGTGTCATCACTATGACACCTCGCACTCAAATACATAAATGGGATTTTAGGTCATATGTTGAGCGAAGGAGGTGATAGATTTCGAGTCATCGGGAACTTAAACGTGTTATATTTTTAGAGCATAAGAGAGTGGATGCCAATTTATATGAGGCATCCTTTACCCCAATTCTTCTTATGTCAAAGTGAAGAGAAGAAGCTCAGGACAATATATGTTATGTATGATAATAAGAGGCTAAAATGGAAGATGGGGGACTTCGAGAGACTATGCTCGATGTGAATGGTTGGTACCACGACTGCTCTAAATCTTGATGCGATGAAACATGTACACATGGTGCGTAGATAATAGGGACCAACAGGTGACATCTACCGCTTGATTAGGGTTCTATATGAACTTTAAACATTAATTGCAAATAGGGATCATCCACATATAGCTGAGCAAACATCACAACTGAGCTCACTGCTATCACAGATGAGAGGAGTAGCACAAGAGGAGGCTAGTATAAGATTGACCAGGTCTAACACCACACCAGGACTAATTGAAGATTACTTGGTTAGAGAAACATATAGCGCAAATATATATAGTATCTGAGCATAACAAGTAGCACTGTTGGAGAAAATAGAGCAACTCAAAGCTCATGGTAGATGCATGGCAGAGCAAATCGAGAGGAGAGAGGCCCATGATAAGACACTAAAGCAACTCAAAAGCGAGAAGCCTATGATAGATGGATGGAGAAGGTCTTGGTGTCGTTAGTGAGATATCTTGGGATATCCATCCTACCTTCATCACCTAGAGCGACTACTTCTTCTTCATCTCCCTCACAGTTTGAGGATCCACAAACCAACGATGCTCCTTCGATGGACATGTCGGATTCATAAAGGGACTGATGGGTGCTGATTTTGTTTTTTTTTTCCTTTTTTCTCTTATAATTTGTGTATTTTTTGTTTTCTATATTATGTTATTTTATTTTTTTCTAAACATTAGCGAAATGTTATTTATGTTATGTTATTTTTTCCAATGTTGTTCATTTATTTTCTTTATTATTATTTTCTTTTATCTTTTTATCTTCTTTTGTTTATATTTTGTAATGTTGGATGTATTTAATATAGGATGGCTCTTTTTCAATTCAGGACTATGTATATATTCTTATTCAACTTAGTACCAATCAAACCTATCTCAATTTTTCTTGATATTTTATTTTATGTGCTTCAATTGTGTATATTAAGGACATTGTACAATTTTAAGAGAAGGGAAGGGAATTCAATTGTATTAAGTTTATTATAATTTTTCTATTAATTCTTATTAACTGGTATCCCAAGTTAGTTATATTTTGTCCAAAAAATTAATTATTGAATTGAATTAATATATAAAAAAGATGAAAGTTAGAATACTTTTATAAGTTATATTTTTAGTAATCGTTAAAATAATCAAATTGAATGAAAATTGCATATTATTTACAGACAAGATCATTGTTATGAATTTTTGAGCCTGAGGGAAAATACATCTTTGTTTTAATCTCTTTTATTCATTTATGTGTATTATCATGCATAGCTGGATAATTTTAGAAGTTGCTTTTATTATTCATATTGAGATCACATTCCTTAAATTAAAAGCATTGAAATGATGAAGGCATTTAGATTGAAAATTTGCTTAGCCTTTTTTTTGGTTTATTATCCTACCATATTGTATCCCTTAGGAGTAACCAATTTTAAGATAGTTTTTTCAATGATTATAACCACATTATTAGTTTTTACCTTATTTTTCTTAAAGCCTTTTTATTATTTTTAAACCCTAAAGGCTATTTAAATTTACTTGATTGCTTGAAACTTGAATTTTGAAAAGGTCCAATATTTCTTTATTTGTTAATGATCGAGCAAGTTTTACAATTTATAAAACCCTTAACAATTCGCAAGTGCACAGGTCGTACTTTGTAGTATTAAACGGCCGATCCCACGAGGAGGGTACTAGCCTACTCCTAATTCATCTAAGGATTAGAGAAAAGAATAAAAAGAAATAAACAGTGCACAAATGAACACGGAAAATAAATACCATAAATTGGTTCAAGAATTGTAAAGCAAAAAATTCAACAAGATAGAATTAAGCTGAGTAGTCACACAGGTCATAATGGAAATCTATCAAAAAAGTTAATCAAGTTATCAAAGAGGGGATTTTACCTATCATTAATGCTAATCTAACCATTTATGTGTTTACGGGATGTCGATTCTGAACGGTCATAAGGTTTATTACTCTTTCTCGAGTTATAACCATTAACACTAAATTATAAACCCTAATCGAATTATGGAACTTGCAATCTCTCAATTCACAAATTAACCACAATTCTAATTAGTTCTAAGGCTCTCTAATAAAAAATCGGGTCTCGCACAGATCTTTCTCCATAAAATTACCAACTAGATTGATTAAGTGGTCAATTAGATAAGCTAACTCTCATTAATCCAATCTAATCATTTTTATCCGGCTCACCCTCTCATTTTGTTACTGAAACATGCAAATACTTTAATCATTCACAACACCCAAACCAATAAACACAAAAATAACTAAATCAAAATTAACTCAAAGTAAAATCCCAAAGGAGAGTTTAGAACATTATCAACAACCTGAAATCCATTTCCATAGAATCCATCTTAACTTTATACATTTGAATGAAAAAGGAATGAAGAGAAAATGGAACTTAGGATGGATAAATTAGGATGGCAGCGACATCGAGATACCACCTGATTTAGGGAGTAGCAGCGTCGGGATCCACTTCTTCTTCCTCCTTCTTCCTCTTCTTCTTCTTCTCTCTCTATTCTTTTTCTCCCTCGTTAGGCTTTCCAAGAGTGGCTGAATGTAAAGCTCCTCTCTCTACCTCTTTCTCTTCTTTTTATATCCTTTTGTGTTTTGGGTAATCCTAGGGCTTTTCCAAGATTCGAAAGGTCTAAAAAATCTCTCAAAACTTTACGTTCTTGAGTGTCTATGCATCTTCCCAATCTAGGCCATAATCGTGGCCTATATCTAAGCCTTTTGTCATGATCGTAGCAGGCAAGCCACGATCGTGAGCCATTTATTGGGTTTTTGTCATGATCGTGCCACGATAGTGGGCCATTGTGTTGGACACCCCGCCCTAGTGAGTAACGAGCCCAACGTCCTAAGTGACATCTGAACGTGTATCCCACGAAGGTGGCGTGCCCTCATTAGGTCAAACACCAAAAACAACTCACTTCTCCTATTTCTGAACTGATTTTAGGAAACACCAAATCGGGATATCAATTCGACTTGAACCGAACATTTGAGGCTCTATGTCTCTTGTGAGATCCCACATCGGTTGGAGAGGAGAACGAAGTACGCCTTATAAGAGTACAAATACCTCTCCCTTTCAGATGAGTTTTTTATAGCCTAATGCACTAGATCCCATCGAAACTCCAAGGTTAAACGTGTTTGGGTGAGAGTAGTTGTAGGATGGGTGATCTCCTGGGAAGGCCTCGAGAAAAGCAAAATAGTGAGGGCTTGGTTGGGCCAAAGCGGACAATATTTGTAAGCAGGTGATCTAGGTTGTTACAAGTGGTATCAGAGCCAGTACTCGAACCGTTATGCCAGCTAAATAGGGCAGGGCCCTAAGGGAGATGGAGAGTGTGAGATCCCACATCGGTTGGGGAGGGGAACGAAGTACGCCTTATAAGGTTACAGATACCTCTCCCTTACAGACGACTTTTCTATAGTCTGATGCACCGGATCCCATCGAAACTCTGAGGTTAAACGTTCTTAGGTGAGAGTAGTTCTAGGATGGGTGACCTCATGGGAAGGCCTCGGGAAAAGCAAAACCGTGGAGGCTTGGCTGGGCCAAGGCCTAAAGCGGACAATATTTGTAAGTAGGTGATCTGGGCTGTTACAAGTGGTATCAAAGCCGGTACCCGAACCGTTGTGCCAGCTAGATTGAGCCCTAAAGGAGGTGGAAAGTGCGAGAACCCACATTAGTTGGAGAGGGAAACAAAGTACGCCTTATAAGGGTACGGATACCTTTCCCTTACAGACGCATTTTTAATAGCCTAATGCATCGAATCCCATCAGAGCTCCGAGGTTAAACATGCTTGGGTGAGAGTAGTTCTAGGATGGGTGACCTCCTAGAAAGCCCTCTAGAAAAGCAAAACCGTGAGGGCTTGGCTAGGTCAAGGCCCAAAGCGGACAATATCTGTAAGTGGGTCATCTGGGCTGTTACATCTCTAGTTTATTTAAAGACAAGAATCATCGCATTAAGAGGTCCCATAGCAGAGTTATGGCTGAAAGACTCAAACAAGGCCTTGACCTCAATCGTATTACACCTGTCTTGGGGCAATTAGCATAACCGTCAATAGGGGTATCAATTTAAGATCATCTTAGTACATTTTAATAGACGACTTCGAGATCTACAACTTTTATGAAAACCTCGAAGATAGATTCTACCGTCTGAAAGGTCACAAATTTGACCAGACGATTTAACAGCGCACGTCGACTTTACTACAAAATTTACGTGAATCTGTACACTAAAATTTGTAGTTGTACACTAAAATTTGTAGGGGGGTTTGGGTTTCAAACAATTTAGAAATTAAAGTAAAAATAAAATAGCGAAATAAAATTAAAACAAATAATCAAAAATGAGAAAAGTGTCGAGTATAAATGAGGTCCGGTTTTAGGGTCAATCTTGGCCTAAGCACAATCAAGCATATTCCTTTATTCTAAAGTCTTTACAATTCTTTTCGGACTATTGATCTGAGACTAATAGAACGCTCTACAAATCTCGATTTTCCATTAGGTTGTATTTAATCAAGATACGATCATTAATTAAACCTAACTGCCAAATAACCTAGGATACGATCTCTAGATTCAACTTGGCAATTGCATTATGAGTTGGAAAACGATCAATATAGGTAGTAACTTCATATGATCGGGTTATCTAACATAAGTCATGTTGTTCCTATTGATTAACGATCATTAGATGCCACTCACAAATATCAAAAGTAACAATTACGGATTACAATCAATATTTTAGTAATAGGTTCTAAATAAAACGATCAAAATAATGTATTAAGATCATTAATCCCAAAACCATCCAAATCAATACCAACAACACAACAATCCAAAAATAAATCACAACTTTAAAATGAGAGAAATAGTTTAACCATGACTTGATGTCGAGATCCCCATTAAACCAGTGTCGAGAAACTAGCCTGCCATCTTCACTTTTATGCTCCAAAAATGGGTCATATATGTCATGTAATACGACAATCTAATGTTACCCTACTCTCCCTTTAATGCTCACGGTGGGACAATTAAAATGCAGGAACAATTAGTCTCCAATAGCTCCAACGTCTCCTGCACTTTATTCATCCAGCCTGTATATTTCTGCGCCGCACTCTCGCTTCTTCTCTGTTGATGTCCAGCGTCACCTTATATTCTTCAGTAGCTCCACGTTTTGCTCTTTCTTTTAATGTCTGCCACCACTGTTCATATGACCAAACCTCTTATACTCCTCCAACGTCAATGTTCTTTTGTTTCGTGTATTTCCCTGCACCGACGCTATTCTCTAACAAGACAAATAAAACCAGTGCCTCATTAAAACCCTTCCTGCGTTATAAAAATGCACAGCTCCAACATTTCTTTAATGATTGCGTCATACGCATGCAGCAACGCTGCATGAAACGCAGCTCACAACCATTCTTTTAATATATATAAATTGTGCCTTTAACTAAATAAACAATTGTGCTCCAATTTGCTTTAGAAAATTTTGTCTTTTTGGTCTCAAAAATATATCAATAAATCCAACCTAGCAGTCAACACAAATTGAACATTTTATCTTAAAAATAGGATTGAAATCACATGTAAATATATAAGAATATATAAGAAAATTCAATCCTATCACGATTCAAGATGAACAGTGTTCAGAAGAAGCGGAGGCTCAACTATTGAGGAAACAGAAAGCAGATGAATGCAGAAAGCAGACAAATGCTGAAAGCAAACGAATGCAGAAGGCAGATGAATGCGAAAAGCAGACGAATGCAGAAGGTAGAAAAATGCAGAAGGTAGACGAGGAGTCAACTTAAGACGATTCAACTCTTAAGAAGAAAGGAGTCAACTTAAGACGATGCAACTCTTAAGACGAAGCAAGTCAACTTAAGATGATGCAACTCTTAAGACAGAAGGAGTCAACATAAGATGAAGCAAAGTCAACTTAAGACGATACAACTCTTAAGACAAAAGGATTCAACTTAAGACGAAACGTTCCTACAGACGATATGATGTCATCACAGACATAGTGACGTCATCACAGACGATACGCCCTTATAGACAATAAGTGTAACATCCCACCCCCGACGGGAAGGGTAAAATAGTCATTTAGCTAGGAGTGAACGTGATTAGGACTGATTTGGCATTTTGTGCACATGAAAATAACTGTACATGCATTCATGACATTCCCGGTAATTGGGCCTAAATGGAATTTTATTGTGAATAATGTGGAATTTGTGTTTGAAAATTTTATTGGAGTAGTCCATTGTGTGTTTTACATTTTACGGGAATTATAGGAATTTTTCTGAAATTTTTCGAAGAAATTTTCCGGATCGAAAAAATTGTCAAGTGGCGAACCGGTTGATTTTCGGTATCGAAAATTTCTATCCAATGGCACTACAATATTGGATATATTATTTTGGGATTGAAATTATGGCCATTGGAATTGAATGGGTCAAATTTATGTCATTAGGGTTTAATTTTATTAATTTTTGTCTTTTTCTACTTTTGT
>JANKYE010687747.1:0-10739 GCA_032467995.1 Erythroxylum dillonii | reverse complement strand
GTTGAGCTCAATTGGAATAAAAAGGCATATTTTTCAATTTGTTGTATTGGAACGAATTGTTATTGAGGCATAATCTTAACGTGATGCATATTAAAAAAATATCTGTGAGAATATTGTAGGAACTATTATAGGAATTGAAGGCAAATCCAAAGACACAATTAATGTTATACTTAACTTGGAAGACGTGAATATAAGAAAGGATTTGCATTTGAAAAGAAGAGATGATGGGTCATACATTATTCCACTTGTTACACCATATCAAAAAAGGACAAGCAAGCTTTTTTGTCATTTTTTAAAATCATTTAAGTTTCCTAATGGGTATGCATTGAATATAGCTCATTATGTCAATGTTAAAAAGGGAAGAGTACCTGGGTTGAAAAGCCATGATTGTTATGTACTTATGCAATGATTACTTACTGTTGGAATACGTGATGTTTGCCGAATGATGTGTTATAACTTTGCGTCAATTGGGTAAGTTCTTTAAGAAATTATGTTACAAGACACTTAAAGTTGAAAAGCTTGAAAAAATGAAAGAAAAACAAAGCTTTGATTCTATGTAAGCTTGAACTAGTATTCCCCCATTGTTTTTTTATGTTACGGTGCATTTGGCAATTCACTTATCATATGAAGCAAAACTTTATGGATCGGTTCAATTTTGATGGATGTACCCCATTAAAAGGTAATTTATATTAACTTCTACTTTTTATAAATTAATTAGTTAGTAACAGTTGTTAATGTTTTATATTTTGTTTAGGTTTTCATGTTCTTTTAAACGTTATATACGTAATAAAGCTCGACCTAAAGGGTTTGTTGCAGAGGCTTATGTAGAGAATGAATGCTTGACATTTTGTTCCATATCCTTAGATGACATCGAGACAAGATTTAAAAAATCAAAACGTAACTTTGATTTAGATCAAGATGGTGACTTGTCATTTTTCTCCTAAAAAGTTGGGTCGTTTGGTGTCAAAAAATATGTCGAGTTAACTAAAGACATGTTCAAAATTGTCTGTTGGTATATTCTAAACAATTATGAGGAAGTCAACATATATATGGAGTATTAATATTACTTTTGAATCAAAATTTCATATTTCAATTTTTTTATTCAATCTCTATTTCCTAATCTCATTTTCCCTTTTTAAATAAAGAGCACAAAGAGTCGATTTGAAGTTAAGGGATTATTAATGCTGAAGCAAGACATAAGCTTAAGTTCTTATTGATAAGTCAAATTTGTTGTAGATGATTTTGGGATGATTTGTATTTGATTTGACTTATTTCTTTGTGGATTGGAAGTTTTATGGAGTTAATTCTCTCACATTCCAATGGTGTTGCGTGTTAGGTACAAATGGTAGATTTTAGGGAAAAAGGGCATAACTTTCCTTGGGAATGTCGGATCAAAGCCACTCAAAGACGATTATAAAGAGAATTCCGAGCTCTACAACTTTCGAGAAGACTTTGAGAAGAAATTATGTCAAATGGAAGGTCAAAGACGTGAAATTGCTGAATTGGGCAATGTTCGTTTAACGGACACACATGTCTGTTTAATGGACATCACTTGGCAAGAAGGCTATCCAGATCCGAAAAGGTCCATTCAATGGACACACATGTCTGTTTAACGGACATCACCTGGCAAGACACCATTTTAGACCCAAGAAGGTCTGTTAAACGGTGCTAGCTGCTAATGTCCGTTATACGGACATAGATGAGAGGACTATAAATACTCACTTTTTAGACCTAAAAAAGGGGGCTGGACACTGAAGATGAGTCTACTACATTTGGGAGGCATAAAATAAGAGGAAGATAGAGAATTTTGGGGATTCCCCTAAGGATTTGGAGCTGCAACTATTGTGTTTCTGCCACTTTCTCTCTCTACTCTTCATTAAATGTTGAGTTTCCTTATGTGTATGTTTTTTGTTGCAATGTTCTGGAATTAAACCTCACTTAGGGTGAGGGATGTAGCCTATTTGAAGGATGATTTGTATGATATGGATAGTTGAATGTTGAATGAAAATTTCTAGGTTATGTTTATCTTATTTGAATCTCACTGTTGTTTATATGCTTAATCTCCATAGATGCTATCTTAGGAATCATATGATGTACTGAAGAGTGAAATATGGTCCATGCTCTAGGAAGATGAACACCTTGAACTTAGAGGTAGAGATATCCTAAGCTAGGGTGAGAACTTAAGGTTGCTTGTTCTTAATGGATTTGGCTAGTGAGTTCATACATTGAGAAATGGTAATTCTGTAGCTGAATACTCTTGTATGCTTTGAGAAAAGTTATGGGTAAAGTTGGGCAACTATTTTCATAACCTAGCATTCAATCTATTCCATATCGTATAAGTCACTCTTTTGAGTTGGTGAACCCCTACCTTTAATTCTAAACCCTTGAATTGTCCTTTTACTATTTTTCTATTTATAACTTACAATTATTGTTCAATCAACTTCAATCACATTTTAGAATTTTCTGTCGATAACATGCAAACAATTAGAGTTAATTGGATAAAGAATGAATTGGTCCTAAGGAAGAAGACTTTGGAATATTCAATGTGTGGATACTAGAACGACTATATGCACTTGCAAAAACGGATTGATCAAGTTTTTGGTGCCGTTGTCGGGAACCTTTTTATTATTATTTCATTAAGTCTAGTTCTTGGCCTTTTATCTATTTATTTATTAATTGAGTTTTCGACCATTATTGAATTTTGAACCTTGAAGTTGTTGATTTCAGGAGTTACATGCACTTAAGGCATTCATGGAGCTTGAACAACGAACCACGGGTAGAACTCAATCCTAAAATTGAATGAACTTGTCGAAGAAACAACGCTCAAAGGAGGAGAGAAATGGCCGATAACAACCAAATTCTGGAACTGCATGAAGAGCATGAGCTCGGGAATGAGTAATTCAGTCGGGAAAATCAAGTCGAGCCAGTTGTCAACAACCCCGCTGTGCGAAGAATTTGGGATTATCAGATGTCGTTTATTGCAGGGAATCCTTTGTGCATTAGATTGACTGCAACAACACATAATTACGAGCTTAAGCAAATTCATTTGTCTATGTTGCCACAATTTAATGGGATGCCCAGTGAAGATGCGTTAGCTTTTATGAGAGATTTCTATGTGACAGTCCAAACGCTTCCTTTATATGGACTGTTGAAGGATGAATTGAGGTTAAGGTGCTTTCCTTATTGCATGAAGGGATTTGCAAGAAATTGGCTATTGAGTTTATAAGTGGATTCTATTGATACTTGGGAGAAGGTTATGGAAACTTTTATGATGAAGTGGTACCCAACCCACAAAACTCTTGAACTCCGAAAGATGATACATTGGTTTTCACAAAAGGATGGATAAAAGTTTCATGAGGCTTGGGAGCGGTTTAATGATCTCCTTAACCAATGCCCACACCATGGATTTGACATGTATTTGTTGATTCGGTTTTTCTACTATGGTCTTACTGCTGATAATCAAACCTTAGTGGACTTGAATGCTGGGGGGAGATCATAAGTGACTTAAGTTCTCAAGAATTATAGAATATTTTCAATAAGGTCGCCGAGAACTCACATTACAAGGTAACGAGGAGCAAGGCTGTAACTCTGAATGAAGTAGGTTCCAAGTCGGACATGGCATACCAAGTTGCTGAAATCAATAAGAAGTTGAATTTGTTGATGAATGAAAACAAGTCTAGTAGAGACCCATGTACTTTGTGTGGGAGATTTGGTCACTCAGTAGCGGGTTGTATGAATATTGAAATAGCCTTGACAAAAGAAGAGGTAAGTTATGTGAAAAATGGTAGACAGGGTCAGAGGCTTGATCCTTTCTCAAAGACCTATAATGAAGGTTGAAAATTTCACCCAAACTTTTCCTAGAAGAATCAAGGAGCAGCAAAACCAATAGGGCCACAAGGGTTCCAAACACTAGGAAAACAGCAATACTCAACCCCTTCATCTTCTGCTTCCCAACAATTTCCCTCTTCATGGGAGAAAAAGGCAGACCGACTTGAGGATATGTTTTCTCAGCTAGGCAAAATGGATCAGAATACCCAAACTAGTTCTTAAGCAATAAACAGAATGGAGCAGAATATTCAATCAAATCAAGCAACGATTAGGAATTTGGAAGTGCAAATCAGTCAAGTGGCAAGGGAAGTTAGTGAGAGAGGAAAGGGGAAGCTGCCTAGTAACACCCAAGTGAATCCAAAGCAAGGTTGCATGGCAGTTATTCTAAAAAGTGGTAAGGTTATAGAAGGTGCAGTCCCGAAGAAGAAGGGGGTTTAGGAGGTAGAAGAAGAAAAGACAAATGAAGGGGAAGAGCCTAAGGGACCATCTCAAAAGAATGAACTACCATTTGGGTCAGATCTTACCTTTGTACCACCCATACCGTATCCCCAAAGGGTGAGGAAGTGAAATGACAATTCTATCTTCCAGAAGTTTCTCGACCTGTTCAAGAAAATTCACATCAATATCCCTCTCACAGAAGCTCTTGCGAAAATGCCTACGTACACCACATTTTTGAAGGAGATTATCTCCAACAAAAAGAAGCTTGACAACTTCACTACAATAGCCTTAACTGAGGAGTGTAGTTCTATTTTGCAAAATAAACTGCCCCCTAAGTTGAAGGATCCAGGGAGTTTCACTATACCTTGTCATTTTAGCGAATCTAATATTTTTCAATGCTTATGTGACCTTGGTGCGAGCATTAATCTGATTCCATTGTCTCTATATAACAAGTTGGGAATCGGTGAACTCAAACCAGCCACAATTTCATTGCAGCTTGCAGATAGGTCAATTCGATATCCTATCGGTATAGTTGAAGACTTACTAGTCAAGGTTGGTAAGCTCATAATTTCGGCGGATTTTGTTGTGCTTGAGATGGAGTTTGACATACAGGTTACCATAATTTTAGGGAGACCATTCCTAGCCACTGGAGGAGCTTTAATTGATGTGCCGGATGGTAAGCTAACTTTGCGGGTAGGTGATGAAAAAGAGGAGTTTAATATTTTTAAAGTACTAAGAGGTACATCTTTTGATGAGGTCACTTACCGGATTGATGTGATTGATTCTCTCACATCTAAAGCTGCTCCTCAACTGCTATGTGATGATGTTTTAGAAGCATGCCTAACCCTAGGAATAGAACCAACTGAATTGGATGAGGAGTTAATAGAATGTGCCTACAGGTTACAGGGTAATGGTTTTAGATATAAACCCCAAATTGAAGAATTGGGGCCCTCCAAAACCTAAACTGTTGCCTTCCATACTAAGCCCACCAAAACTCGAACTTAAACAACTTCCAATTCATTTGAGATATGCATTTTGGGAGAAGCAAATACATATCCAGTTATTATTTCTGCTTCTTTGGACCCCTCTCAAGAGGTGAATTTCCTAAGAACATTACGTGAACATAAATTGGTTATTGTTTAGAACATTGCTGACATAAGGGGATTAGCCCTTCCATTTATGTTCACAGGATCTTAATGGAAGAAAACCACAAACCTAGCGTGGAAAGTCAAAGGTGGCTCAATCCTAACATGAAGGAAGTTGTGTGATCTGAGGTACTTAAATAACTTGATGCGGGAATTATTTATCCTATTTCTGATCGCCCTTGGATAAGTCCAGTGCAGGTAGTGCCTAAGAAAGGTGGCATAACCGTTGTTTCAAATGCTAGGAATGAACTGATTTTGACTAGGGTTGTGACAGGATGGAGGGTATGTATAGATTATCGAAAAGTGAATGCAGCTACTAGGAAGGATCATTCCCTCTTCCCTTCATTGATCAAATGTTGGAGAGATTAGTGGGGCATGGGTATTATTGTTTTCTAGATGGTTATTTAGGTTATAACCAAATCCTGATAGCCCCGGAAGATCAGGAGAAAACCACCTTCCAACATCTGATCTATGAATGGCAAAGGAAAATG
Source organism: Erythroxylum dillonii (assembly GCA_032467995.1). Classification (NCBI taxonomy): domain Eukaryota; kingdom Viridiplantae; phylum Streptophyta; class Magnoliopsida; order Malpighiales; family Erythroxylaceae; genus Erythroxylum; species Erythroxylum dillonii. The sequence goes on along the minus strand of JANKYE010687747.1, from coordinate 4,837 downwards.
GTCCTTCCTAGTGGCTTTGTTTAACTTTCTATAATCCATGCAAACCCTTCATCCAGTGATTGTCCTAGTGGAAATAGTTTCATTGTTATCATCTATAACTACAGTGAATCCGCTTTTTTTAGGATCAACTTGAATAGGACTAACCCATGAACTATCGAAAATTGGGTAAATGATTCCAGTTTTAAGCCACTTCTGAATTTCGTTCCTAACCACTTCCTTCATTGCTGGGTTCAATCTTCTTTGGAGTTCAATGCTAAGGGTGAATGACTCCTCCATCGGAATTTTATGCATTACAATAGAAGCATTAATTCCCTTAACGTTTGAAATTGACTAACCCAAGGCATTTTTTAACTCCCTTAACACCTTAAGCAATTTTTCTTCTTTTAAATGAGACAATAAAGATGAAATAATGACAGGAAAAGTTTGATTAGCACCCTAGAATGCATATTTCAAATTTTCAGGCAAGGGTTTCAAATCAATCAATGGGTGCACATCTTTCACATCAACAACAACATCAGCATTAGTCACACAAAACAAAGGCTCAGTTTGATCAAAATTTTTCAAGCATTCAAAACAATCCAATACCTTCATCAAACAAGCATCATTATCATCCATAACATCTTTGATACACATACCTTCCAAACATGTCAATAACGAGTCTTTAGAGATAATGGAAGGAAAAGATGTTACCACATAAGAGGATATGACATCCACTTGGTTGCACGTCAATGTATCACTTGGATGTTTGAGTGATTTGTATATGTTGAACTTCACCTTCTCGCCATTTACAAGCAACATTAGTTCCCCTTATTGCACATTAACCATTGCACCTCCGGTAGCTAGGAATGATCACCTAAGTATGATTGGGATCTTCTTATCTTCTTCCATGTCAAGCACCACAAAGTCCACAGGGAGAATAAATTTGTCAACATGAACAAGAATGTCTTCTTTAATACCTTGAGGATAAGTGATAGAATGGTCGGCTAGTTGGAGGCAAATTGTTGATGACTTGGTTTCTCCTAATCCCAGTTTTTGGAAGATGGAAAGAGGCATGAGATTTATGCTTGCCTCTAAATCGCAAAGCACTTTACCAAAATGTTTGTTGCCAATCTCACACGGAATTGCGAAACTTTCTGGATCTTTTAGTTTCTGTGGTAACTTTCTTTGCAAGACTGCACTACACTCCTTGGTCATCAATATCGTCTTATAGTCTCCAAATCTCCTCTTTTTGGTAACAATGTCCTTGGTGAATTTTGCGTAATTCAGTATTTGTTCAATAGCTTAAATCAAGGGAATGTTGATCTTAAGTTTCTTAAAGACTTCAAGAAATTTTGCAAATTGATCATTGATTTTTTTCCGTTGAAATCTTTGATGATATGGTAGCTTAGGGATGATTTTTGTTTGCAGTTCCCCTTCTAGTTTCTTCTCCAAACTATCTCCCTTCTCAACTTATATAGGTGCACTTGCTTCTTCACAAGTTTTCTTTCCTTCATTACCATTGGATTGAGTGGAGCTTTTTTCTTTAGGATTCACCTCTTCCAATTCTTTTCCACTTCGTAGAATGATGGCCTTGCACTGCTCTCTTAGTTTAGTTTCAGTGTTACTTGGAAATGTCATCTGATTAAAATTCCTAACAGCATTTGCAAGTTGTCCCAATTGAACTTCCAAACCCTTCACTAAAGTCCCCATACTGGTTACTTGCATCTTTAGCTCATCCATCTCCGTATCATTCTTGTGAAAACGGTTCCTTGTCTCAGTTACAAAAGTGTCAATCATTCCTTCCAAGGAAGGTCTTCGTTCTACTAATGGTGGTCCATACCCAGGTGGGTGGGGCATATTCCTTTGAATACTATAGTTATATTGCTCCTTAGAGTTATAGCCTTGACCAGATTGATTTCCCATTAGCCGTGACTTAAATCCCAAGTTCCTTTGGTTAACAAACTATGCTCATTCCACCCCCTAATCATTGGTGTAAAATGAATGATTAGTAGCTACCAACTGCTCATTCTGTTTTTCCTTTGACATGAATTTTAAAAATTGATTTGATAGGGCTGCCAGGTGAGCAGATAACTGAGTTACTTGGTCCACTTCTAGAATTCCTCTCTTTCCATTAGTTCTCTTGGAGGGCCACTGGTAACTGTTTGAAGTCATATCTTCCAGCAATACGCATGCTTCTTGAGATGTTTTTCTCAACAGAGTACCACCTGCTGCTGCATCCACAATGACTCGAGTCTGGCCATTCAACACATTGTAGAATATTTCCACTTGTACCCAGTCTTGGTATCTGTGATGTGGACATTTTCTCAAAAGATCTTTTTACCTTTCCCAAGCTTCATGCAATGGTTTCAAGTCATGTCGTCTAAATGTACTAATCTTTTGTAACACCCCAGTCCCGCATGACCCGAACCCGACATCGATGGAGATATCCGAGTCCGTGCCCCGCGAGGGTGACGTGCTACATCACTTAGTCAAAAACTCAGTATAATTTTTTCTTTCAAACGTACGCAAAACTTAGTAATCGAAAATTTGGGCCCACTTTTATTCAGAAACACCTCATTTACAAGAGTTGCCAAATATTAGTTTTTTTCCATATCAGAATTTCGATTTGCACATTCCAAAAACAAATATATTACATTTTAATCAATCTCTTTTGCAAAGCCTTTTCCCAATAGGAAAGTTATACACAACAAATATACTCAAATACACAAAATACAATAATTTGTGAAAATATAATTCAGTGCGAAAAGAAATTTGCATAATGCAAACGCGAACTGATCCTGACTTTTAGCTTTCCCTTGTATGCAGTAATTATACTCCCGTTTACCTAACATGGTATTCTTCAAATCCTAAAAAATAATTGCAAATTTTGGGTGAGTTTTGCGAACTCAGTGAGTGACCATCATCGATGGCTCACCCAGTCACATAACATATAATTCACACATCGCACTTTATTTCCCATTTCACATTCATATAATTTCACATTCGATACACTTAATCATTCATATTATGCACATGCAATATACACGAGACTCACTTTTCATTTGTTATTTTGTTGTGACTGAGTGCCTAAACTATCCCACGTAGGGCTCATCAATAATTGTCCCTTATCTGTTTGGAGGATACAGGGCTCATTAAACGTTGAGCCTGAGGCTCTGAATCACTTTTGAGCTCGAAGCTCATTTGCACTCGTTGAGCTTAAAGCTCTGATCGGTGGCTACTCTGGTCACAACAACCATTATATTTCATACACTTATGTAATGAAATGCATCAATTATATTGGTCTATTCCCATTCACTCACTTTCACACATCATCGGACCGTAGTCCGGCATTCAACAGTACAGTTGAGAAACATATTCTTATACATATGCAATGCATAGTCAAAAGCCATTTGTCATCGAACTGTGGCCCGACACTTATCAATCATATAATTCACACTCAAAACACATTTATCAATCACATTAAATACACATAGTTCATCTAATTCACATTCAAGTAGCACTTCAATATCACAACTCCCCAATACACAGTCATCGGACCTTCTGTCCGGAATCCACGATCAAATCACAATCCATCACCATTTATATGAACATTCAGTAGTCAATCAATACAAATTTAAAAAACAGAACAAATAATGAAAGGAGATCATCTCGGTCTACTCACAGTACGCTCCTGATTAGCATTTGCTTCCAAATTCTGGAAATGCCTGTCTACAGACTTTTAACCTGCACAACCCATTTATGCAATATGTTGCACACACATTAATAATTTTGCACAATTTTAAGCATTCATTTATACACATATATGTACGATGCATGTTCATAACAATCCCGGGTATCTTTCCTTCAATACATCACAAAGTCATTCTAATATGAAAACTCGACTATGTATAATTCATACTTAGGTTTATGCCTCACTAAACCCACTAAAACCTCCATTCCTTTCTCATTGATTCACTTCAAAAATTTTCAAGTCACCCCTTTCGGGTCTACTGTTCACATACAATCAGAAGGTGAAAATGAGGTAATTTGGTCATACTTTCTTCTAGTAAAGTGTTCCTCTATGTCTTATCTTTCTATTGACACCAAAATCACCCAATTTGGTTTAGTAATGTGGAATATATACCTCAAACATTTTCGAACTGTTCGTAATCAAAAACAGTTTACTATATACAACTTCTATCTAGAAATTGAACACTTTAGAGACTGAATCAAGATTCAGCTTCTTCATATGATTTTTAGTCCTATTTCTCTAGTTCACTCCACATCAAAAATCATCTCAATTGGAATCCTACAGATCAAAATATCGCCAAAATACAGAAGCATGTTCAGTGAAAATATCTAACTCATACTCTTTCAACCAATACCCCTACTTTGATTCAATCAATCTTTTTCAAATCAAAACTAAAAGCTATAAAATTTTGTGGAAAGATAGAGGAATGTTCTATGAATCCAATGCTTCAAAAATCAGATCATTTGGAGGTCGGACAAAAACGTTATGGCCAAAATAGTGAAACATGTTAAGGCTGGATGAATTCGTTATGGTCGCGGTCACTATCGATGAATTCGCGATCGCGACGCGTCGCGATCGCGATTTTCGCCCTCTTCCTCCCTGTTCTCTTCTCTAGACCTGTTTAGTAAAATCGGCATAACTTTTGCTACAAATATTGAATTAAGATGATTCAAAAACTATTTTGAAGAAGACTTCTAGACCTACAATTTCTATGAAGGGCTCGAAAACGAATTCCACCTCTAAAGGAGTTAAAATCCCAATCAAAGTTACTGTCCAATAAATGTCATCCTAAACAGTACCACAATCTTCTAAAAATCATAACTTCCT
>JANKYE010687427.1:0-10740 GCA_032467995.1 Erythroxylum dillonii | reverse complement strand
AAGTCATTTGGAGGTCTAGTGAAGGAGTTATGGTCAAAAGAAGCAACCATGTTTTTGACCTCAATCATACCAAACCTGTTTTGGGAAAAAAGCTATAACTTTCTGTAACAATTTCTGATTGAGGTGTTCTTTGAATTTTTTGAAAGAAGACTTCAAGAGCTATAACTCTCATGAAGACTATGAAGACAAAGGCTTTCATCTGGGAGGTCAAAAATAGAACAGAAGGTAGGATGACATTTTGAGACGAAAGTGACATCATCAGACGAAACAAGGTTCGGAAAATTGTCATAACTTTCCCTAAAAATATCGGATTAAGGTGTTCTTTATATGGTTGGCAAGAAGAATTCAAGAGCTACAATTCTTATGAATACATTGAAGGCAAATGCTTTCATTTGAGGGGTAGAAAATGGATCAGAATATATGACATCATTTTTTAGACGAAGTGACATCATCAGACGATATAAGGTTAGGAAAATTATCGTAAGTTTCCCTCAAGATATCGGGTCAAGGTGTTCTTTAGCTGGTTGGAAAGAGGAATGCAAGATTTACAACTTTTATGAAGGCCTTAAAGCGAGATTCGGCCTCTAAAAGTGTCAAAAATGGAACAGAAAAAGGAAGCAAGAAGGTTAAGACGAAGATGACGTCAACAAAGTTAAGACTAAGACGAAGATGACGTCAGCAAGGCTAAAACTAAGACGAAGATGACGCCAACAAAGGTAAAACTAAGACGAAGATGACGTCAGCAAAGCTAAAACTAAGACGAAGATGATGTCAGCAAAACTAAGACGAAGATGACATCAGCAAAGCTAAAACTAAGACGAAGATGACATCAGCAAAGTTAAAACTAAGACGAAGATAACATCAACAAAACTAAAACTAGATAAAGATGACGTCAGCAAAGCTAAAACTAAGACGAAGATGATGTCAGCAAAACTAAGACGATAAGGTGAACAGTAATTTTGTCTTATTTTTGCTCCAAAACATCTCCACTTGTAAAGATCATAACTTTCAGCTCAGATGTCCAAAATTTTCTTGCTATATACCGTTGGAAAGATAAAGGAAAGATCTACAACTTTTCAGAAGGCAACTTTGTTCAATTCTATTTATATTAATCCCAAATGTGCCTTTAAACTCTGAAAACAAATTTTTTCCATTCATACACCAACACTATACCCAATTCTTAACTTCATGACAAATTTTGATACTCTTAGAGACAGAATTTAAATTCGATGTCTTCATACGAAATGTAGCCATATATCTCTATTTTAATCCAAATTAAGAATCATCTTATTTGGACAACTAAAGAAAACATTGTGGCTAAAATACTAAAGCATACTCAGTGAACTTTTTCCAGGTCATCTACCAATTTTGTTTCCAAATCTTTCCTTAACACAACTCATACCAAGATCACCTTTTTCTACTCTATACACCCTTCATTCTTAACTTCATTTCAGATCAATGTCCTGCATAAAGAAAATTAGATCTATGAATAATCATGAACATGAATAACAGAACATACATATGTATACCTGTTCTTCATCAATTTACTACAAATATATTGCTTTCAGTTTACTGCTAACTCTCACCTTAATTCTTCCTATTTCAAAATGTCTTATCCAACAAAACACCATAGCAAAACATGAATCTATCCACATTTCTTATTCCCAACTTTACTCTTATCTATAAATTCTTGGTTCAAAAACTTTCATTCATTTATTCTTTACTCGTGACTAATCACCAAAATGTCTTATTCAATAGTTCTAATCTTCTACGAAAAGCTTGGGGTCCAACAATATTTTATGCATAAAAAGAGTGAATCCTTTGAAAAGGTCAAATAATTCAAAGCTGAAGCTGAGAAGCAACTAGGCAAGCCATTAAAACAACTTCGATCGGATCGAGGTGGTGAGTACTTATCTGAAGAGTTCCAGCAATATTTAATTGATAATAGAATTGTTTCCAATTTGTTAACTCCTCAAACGCCTCAACAAAATGGTGCAGTTGAGAGGAGAAATAGGACTCTATTGGAAATGGTAAGATCAATGATGTCCTACGCTAGCCTTCCATAATCGTTCTGGGGATATGCCATACAAATAGCAACATATCTTCTTAACTTTACTCCATCCAAATCAGTATCTAAAACACCTAGGGAGTTGTGGACTGGTCGAGTACCTTCATTGAGGCACTTAGGAAATTGGGGCTGCCCAGCCTATGTTCTAAAGCCTAAATCCACAAAGATGGAACCAAGGTCAAAAGTATGATTGTTTGTAGGATATCCTACGGGAACTCGAGGGTACTATTTTTACATTCCTTAGGACAGGAAGGTATTTGTGTCGACAATTGCAACCTTCTTAGAGGAAGAGTTTGTGAGAAATCACAAAGGAAGAAGTAAAGTAATACTAAAGGAGTTAGCTATTTCATCCAAACCAAGAGTAGTTTTGGATATGACAGAACAAGATGTCGAAATGGATTCAAGAGTTAAATTGGAAGTGCAACCTGAACATCAAATTGTGCCTAGATGTAATGGGAGGGTTGTGAAACAGCCAGATTGGTATCTAGGTCTAGGAGAAGGCTTAACAACCATCTCAGACCAAGAAGAATCGAATCCTATTACGTATACTTAGGCTGTTAATGATGTTGATGCAGAAAAATGGCTCAAGGCTATGGAATCGGAAATAGATCCATGTACACTAATGAAGTATGGGTCCTTGTAGATCTACCACCAGGTCTAAAAGCCATAGGATGTAAATGGATCTACAAAAGGAAAAGATGATCGAATGGAAAGGTAGAGACCTTTAAAGCTAGATTGGTAGCTAAAGGCTATACTCAAAAAAAAGGTATAGACTATGAGGGGACTTTTTCGCCGGTTGCCATATTTAAGTCCATCAGGATTATTTTGGCCATAACAGCCTATTTTGATTACGAAATATGGCAAATGGATGTCAAGATCGCATTTCTTAATGGGGATCTTGAGGAGATCATTTATATGGCCCAACCAGAATGATTCATTGAGCCAGGTAATGAGCATAAGGTTTGCAAGTTGCAAAGGTCCATTTATGGACTTAAGCAAGCATCTAGGTCTTGGAACATTAGCTTTGATAAATTTATCGAAACTTATGGGTTCATACAAAACCTAGATGAGCCTTGTGTTTATAAAAGGATACAAGAAGGAAAGGTTATTTTTCTAATCCTGTATGTTGATGATATTCTGCCCATTGGGAATGATGTGGGAATACTATCTATGGTCAAGGGATGGCTGAATAAACAGTTTTCAATGAAGCATTTGGAAGAGGCTAACTATGTTCTAGAGATCAAACTTATAAGGGATGGTAAGAACAAATAGATAGCCTTGTCTCAATTTACCTACACTGAGAATATGCTCAATAAGTTCTCCATGCAAGATTCCAAGAGTGGTTTCAAACCTACTAGACATGGAATCAAACTTTCAAAGGAACAAACACCTAAAACCCAAGGGGAGGTTGAACGTATGCGTAACATTCCATATGCTTTAGCAGTGGAAAGTTTGATGTATGCAATGCCTTGCACTAGACCGGATATCTGTTACATAGTGGAATTGGTAACTAGATTTCAATCCAATCCAGGAATGGAGCATTGGACTGCGGTTAAGTGTATACTTAAATATCTTCATAGGAAGAAGAACTTATTGCTTGTTTACTATGAAAGTAATCTTATTCTGACAAGATATACAGATTCTGATTTCCAATTAGATGTTGATTCAAGGAAATCAACTTCTGGTTCTATATTTAATTTAGGAGGTGGAGCCATAGTCTGGAGGAGTGTCAAGCAATCTTGTATTGTTGATTTGACTATGAAGGCTGAGTATGTTGCTGCTTGTGAAGCGGTAAAGGAAGCAGTTTGGCTCCGGAAGTTCCTAAATGATTTGGACGTAGTTTTAGAGGCAAAAAAATCCATTACACTTTATTGTGATAATAGTGAGGTAGTTGCTAATTCTAAAGAACCTTGGAACCACAAAGCTGCCAAACATTTTGAGCGAAAGTATCATCTCATAAGGGAGATAATATAACATGGAGAGGTGGATATGGTAAAGATTCCCATGGAGCAAAACCTTGCTGATCTGTTTACAAAGATATTATCTCAAAAGAGTTTTGAGGGTCACCTAGTAGGGATAGGAATGAGGGATATGTCAAACTTACTTTAGGGCAAGTGGGAGATTGTTGGAGTTATGTAAATATAGTGCCCTAGAAAGTAAGTGTATTTACATGTACCTTAATCTTCTTCAATTGCAGTTTTGTAATGGAAATATTTATTATTAATAAGATAAAAGAGTTTGGTTTTAATGAGCAATATATATCTAGTCATAAGGTAACAAGATTCTTGTGTAAGCAATATACATATATATAAAGATGTATTAGAAACATGTATATTATAAGAATCTAAATTAATGGATTCACAGTTGAATAATCAAGTTGGTCACATGATTATGGTTTAGACTGTAGTGTTACGATTTATCTCTATGTAAGTAAAGAAGTTTACTACAAGGGAATGATGAGTTTCATATCATGATAGTAGTTGACTATCGATAATGGCACTATTAAATAAATTTGGAATTAAGTATATTTTTAAGAATAAAGTGGGTTGTTACTTTAATCTTAAAACATACAACTTAAGCATTTGCTTATTATGGACCACAATCTTAATAAGTGGTGAACTTATATGTGCTTCATTATAATTCTTGATATGATCGGAATGGATTTTTATAGAGTATTAATTCAGTGTCTTCATGTTGGAATTATTAATTGAAACATGTATCAGGGAACATTCACTCTAATAAATAGTTTATAGTGATATCATCACTTCTAGATGTTTTAAGGAGATTTGGTGATTAAACTAGCGCTAGTAGTTTGATGGATTAGCTACCCATAATGTCTTAACACCAAGATAAGATTTTGTTTGTTAATCACCATATAAAGCAAAAACGGGAGATCTAGAAGGAAAAACCAACATAAGGGCAAAACAGTAATTTTACCCTTTGTTGTGCAGATAGCTATAATAAGTTTCAAAAAAGGGTTTACAATTCGATATAAATATATGTTCTTATAATATTTAATAATTCAAGAGTTCCACTAATTTTCTTTAGTGGAATAACATTTAGTTAATAAGCTAGAATTAATTCTAATGAGATTAAATTAATTCTTGGCTTATTAGAGCTTGAGTTATCAAAGCCCAATAAGATTCCCCACTTGACTTCAAGGAAGGTTATCAAGCTAAGTAAGAAATAGAAATGGAGGTTTTAGAAACCCATAATTGAATATTAGGCTTGCACTAATTAATGGTTAATTAGAAGCCCAAATGTTCATTTAGAAATGGGCTAGACTTTAGTTTAATGTAATTGATTAGTTTAATTATATTAGAACAAATTTTTTAAAGAAAGGAGTAGCAATTTCGGTTTTATTACATTTGTAATTAAATTGCTAAATAAAGATGGTCTTTATTATGGTTTATCATCATTAAATGGAGTTATGAACTTACCATTAAATAGTTTAATGGTTATCTTTTATTGTTAGTATGTAACCTATTAGCATTTATTGGATTATAGAAGAAAGATGTACATTGGATGGACCATCTTCCTTCTTCCGTCTTCCAAAACCGAAATTGGCATATCAATATTAGGTTATTGGTCTTTACATATAACCATCTTAAAATAAATGAGAAGAGTCTCATTTAATGGCTTCTTTATGTTTGATTAAAGTAAGAAGTGATGCATTGGATGCTATTCTCTTCTTCTTTTCCATGTATGATCGAAATTGAGTATGTAAGGATGTGGTCTTGCATGGTTTAACTCTCTCTCTCTTTTCATGCATGAGTGAGCTGAAATTTGCAAGAGAAAATTCTCATTTTTAGCTCATTTCTTCTAAGAAAAATCTCCTCCAAACATTTCTTCTAAAGGATTTTGTTAACCAAGTTGTCTGGGAAGAACAAGAGGTAAATCAAATTGGTTGAGGATACAACAACGAGAGGATAGATTGACAAAGGAAAGGATTCAAAAGCAAAGGCTTTGGATACAAGAAAAAGGAGAGGATAGCGCAACGAGGAATTAAAGTTGTAGCGAAGGAGTCGGTAATATCACTATCTTATTTATGTTTATTATTATCCTTATACCATATCATTTATAGATTGGCATTATGATTTGGATATATTGCTTCCGCTGCAAATAAGATTTCTAAAAAGTTTTTAAATCTACCGATTCTCCAAATATGGCATGCTTTCTTTTTCCGATCCAACACCTTTGACATGTGAACAAAGAGTAATTGAAAACAAAATAACGAAATACATAAGCTTTCAAGGTTGTAGAGAGTTTGGTGAACCAACATTAAGTGGCTTGTCGAAACCCATACAAAGATTTGTGAATTTTGCAAACCATACAAAGAAGTTGTACCTTAAAGTTTGGAGACATCTTCATATATAATTCCTGTTCAAGATCACCACACAGAAAAGCATTGTGAACATCCATGTGGTGTAACTCCTATTGCTTTGCAGTCGTAACTGCTAAGAAGAGTCGTACTGTAACCATTTTAGCCACAGGAGAAAATGTCTTTGTGTAGTCAATTCCTTCAATATGATGATTTTCAAATATCACCAATCGAGCCTTATGTCGCTCCACTGTAACATCTAAGTTATATTTGGTTTTATAGACCCATTTATGACTGAAGGTCTTTCTCCTGGGAGGTAGCAATTCAACTACCCATGTACCATAATTTTCCAATGCTTGAATTTTGCTCTGTATTGGTTCCCTCCATTTTTCATGTTTGACCACTTTAGTAAAGGAAACAGACTCACATCTGCTGTAATAGTTGTAAGAAAAATTTTATGTTGCAAAGAAAATTTGTTACAATTCTCATAGTGTGCCCTAAGATAGGACATACCCGAGGTATGCCATGAACCAAATGTACTTAAGGATAGGCTCAACCTCTGCATGGTGTTTATGACATAGTGTCGTAAAAGAACACATGGCTCTTCTTTCGGTGTCCACGACTTCGTTGTGGTGTCACATTTTGCTTATTGCTCTTGACTTAAATTGGTGTTACCTTCTTATGTTGGCCATTTTCCTCATAGTGAGGTAGGGTAGGAGTGTTATGTATTTCAGTTTCTCCTGCTCTTGCACTCGCACCGTCCCTCAAGTTTTCATCTACAACATTTGTGCCCCCTTATATTATTTTCCTCATTTAAGACTCTTTCATTCACCTCATTATTTTTAATGCTCTCTATAGGACCCACAAAATCATCATCAGTAACATAACTTAAATGACTCTCTTTCTTGGGAAAATCATTACTTGCACTCATATTATTGGAAGTGAAAGGAAATTCCCCTACGAAGAAATCTGCATCTCTAGACATAAAAAATTATCTTTTCTCAAGTTTATATAATTTCCACCCCTTCTTCCCATTTAGGTACTTAACAAAAACACATCTTCGAATTTTACTAGCAAATTTATCCCCTTTCCTTCCTTGATTATAAGCATAACATAAGCACTCAAAAACATGCAAGTGATCATAAGATGGTGGTTTGTCATACAATACTTTATAAAGGGGTTTTCCCATTTAAAACTGTTGAAGGAGTACAATTAATAAGATATCCCTCCACCAAGACACATTCGCCCTAAAAATTAATAGAAAGATGCCCTTGAAATCATAAAGCGTGAGCTAAATTTAGGATATATTGATGTTTTCTTTCTACTTTACCATTTTTCTTTGGGTTCCAATGCATATAGTTTGAAAAGCTATGTCATTTTAAGAAAGTAGTATGCCATGCAAGTGAATTCTACTCCATTATCACTTTAACCATTTTTACCCATTTTCCAAGTTGTCTTACAATCAAAGCAAAGAAGTTCATCGTGGTTCAGTAAACTTTTGCTTTATCAATCAATAAAACTATCCAAGCACCATGGGAAAAATCATCGACTATAGTCAAAAAATATGATCTTCATAAGAAGACAGAGTTTTATTTGATTCGCAAAAGTCAAAGTGAATGAGTTCAAAAGCGTCTGAAGCTTTGTAAACATAGTTAGGAAATTTATCTCTTGTCTATTTAGCTTGATGACAAACATTGCATGCTTTATTTAATATATCACTAGTTTTACTAAAACTAACTTGAGGTTCCAACTTGATTTTTTTTATTTTTTGGTGATGGATGACCCAATCTCTTATGCTAGAGGTCCAACGAATTCACACCTTTGATCTTTAACATGTTTGCACGTGGAATATTCTGGAAGTAATAGAGCTCATCTCATCATTCACTCGCTCCAATAAACATCCTCAAAGCACGATCCTACATGACATACAAATTTTGGGTGAATTGAATAATACAAGTTACTTCATCTATAAGTTATGATGCATAAATTAAATTGCAACTTAAACTGGGAACATATAAAACATTTTTAAGTTTTAAATTATCATCAAGAGTCACATATCCTTCTTTGATTGTCGTAGCTAACTTTCCATTAGGTAGCCCCATCGGGCATCCTTTCACTTCACACATCACATAACAATTCCAAGCATCTTGTCACTTGATTTGATGCCCTTGTGTCGATGATCCAAGGAACATTCAGAGGCTTACCTATCATTCTTTCAGTGTCATTGACTTTGTGACTATTTAATAACATAAGCAAGGTTTTCCACTAATTGTTGCTAAGTTCTACAAGTCTATTCTGAATACTTTAGTAAAGTGCACTACTACACTACTCGTGCTACTCGGTGCAGTTTGGGTGGCGTTCACTCTTAATTGACTTCGTCCGCGCCCTATGTTAGATCTCTGGACATGTTGCTGAACGTTTCCATATCTTGTTTCTTTGCCTTTGCCTCTAGGATGATCATCCCACTAGTCAAGATAGCCAATGAGATGAAAACAGTTTGTTGCTTGTGCCCATTCCTATTACAGTGAGAGCAGGCCATCGATTTATCCTTCTATTCAACACTTCCTCTAACTTGGTTTCCAATTTGGACAAAAATATCCCCTACTTCTCCCCTTTCTTCTTTAGCTGGAGATATGGTTCTCATCCTTTTTTCCTCAACAAGTGTCAAACATAACCTGTTTAAAGAGGGTAAAGGGTCCATAACTAATAAACTTGATCAAACCGTGTTGTACGTCACGTCATCGAACGCCATAAGAAATCGGTGCACCCGTTCTTCTTTTCGTCTCTTCTCCAACTGGGCTACAATATCACACTTACAACTGTTGGAGTTATATAAATATAGTGCCCTGGAATGCAAGTGTATTTACATATAATTTAATTTTCTTCCAATTACAGTTTTGTAATGAAAATATTTATTATTAATGAAACAAAAGAGTTTGGTTTTATTTATGTGAGCAGTATATATCTAGTCAAAAGGTACCAAGATTCTTTTGTAAGTAATATACATATACATAGGGATGTATGGGAAACATGTATATTATTATAATCTAAATTAATTTATTCACATTTGAATAATCAAGTTGGTCGCTTGATTATTGTTTAGATTGTAGTGTTGTGATTTATCTCTATGTAAGTAAAGGAGTTTACTTCAAGGGAATGATAAGTTTCATATCATGATAGTAGTTGCCTTCGATAATGACATTACTAAATGAATCTGGAATCAAGTGTGTTTTAAAGAATAAAGTGGGTCGTTACTTTAATCTTAAAACATACAACTTAAGCATTCGCTTATTATGAACCATAATCTTGATGAGGGGTGAACTCGTATATGTTTCATTACAATTCTTGATATGATTGGAATGAATTTTTATAGAGTATTAATCCAGTGTCTGCAAGTTGGAATTATTAATTGAAACATGTATCAAGAAACATTTACTCAAATAAAGAGTTTATAATGATATCATCACTTCTAGATGTTTTAAGGAGATTTGGTGATTAAACTGGTGTCACTAGTTTGATGGACTAGCCACCCATCAAGTCTTAACACCCAGATGAGATCTTGTGTGTTAATCACCATATAAAGTAAAATGGGAGATCTAGAAGGAAAATTCAACATAAGAGCAAAACGGTAATTTTATCCTTTATTGTGCAAATGGCTATAATAAGGTTCAAAATAGGGTTTACAATTGGACATAAAATATGTGTTCTTATAATATTTAACAATTCAGGAGTTAAATTAAGTGTCTTTAATGGAATGACATTTAGTTAACAAGCTAGAATTAATTATAATGAGATTAAATTAATTCTAGGCTTATTGGAGCTTGAATTATCAAAGTCCAATAAGATTCTCTACTTGGCTTCAAGAAAGGTTATCAAGCTAAATAAGAAATATGTGCATTGGATTAAAGAAGAAAGATGTGCATTGGATGGACCATCTTCCTTCTTCCATCTTCCAAAACTGAAATGGGTAGGTCATGTTTAGGCTAATAGTCTTTTCATATAGCCATCTTAAATATAAAAGAGAAGAGTCTCATTTATTGGCTACTTTATGATTGATTAATGAAAGAAGTGATGCATTGGATGCTATTCTCTTCTTCCATTCCTTGCATAACCGAAATTGAGTGTGTAAGAAAAGCTTCTTGCATGTTTTGACTCTTTCCCTCCTTTCATGCATGAGTGAACCGAAATTACCAAGAGAAGAGTCTCATTTTTTGTTCATTTTCTTCTAAGAAAATCTCATCAAAAAATTTGTTCTCCTTTCCCACGAAAGGATGTTGTTAACCTAGTTGTCCTAGAAGAACAAGAGGTAAATCAAATTGGTTGAGGATATAACAACAAGGAGAAGATAGAT
>JANKYE010686786.1:0-10742 GCA_032467995.1 Erythroxylum dillonii | reverse complement strand
TGCCACCCTCGCGGGTCACGAGCTCGGATATCACCGTCGATATCGGGTTCGGGTCTTGCGGGAGTGGGATGCTACATGCCTGGATAGTACCCCTATACCAAGTAAATCACGGACCCACAAATCCTAAATCATTCAAACCACACAACTGAACACACTTCCTGAATTCCTTGCTAACTACTGGCATAGATTGTGAACCTCCTCTTTTATCAGCAACCTCCAACTTAGCGTTAAAAATGCCCCCTATCAACCAGGCAACAGAAGTATGACGTGCAATTTTTTTCCAAATTCTCCCAAAGGAACCTCTGAAGATTGTACTTTGGACTCCCATATATTAATGTGAAGTAAAAAACAAGCCCAGCATAACTGATTTTTGTATGCACAAATTAGCGATGAGCTATCAACACTGATACCACCAACTTCGATTTCCACAATAACTAGATCCCCTTTGTGAAATCATCTGCTTCAACTAGAAACAAAAATTCAAAACCTAGATTATTAATAAATTTCTTGGCTCTACATCCACTGAGTCAGGCCTCAACAAGAACAACCATGAGAGGATTATGCATCGTAATGAAGTTCTTCAAAATAGATTTAAACAAATAACATGATTATCATACAGTAATATTGTATAAGATACTTAAATAATTGGCTTAGTGTAAGTGGAAAATTGTTAGTGTATGTCTTATAACCAATTACTTGGTGATAGTTTAATAACATAATTGTTTAAAGACATTTTTTTATTGTATACATATTCATATGCATATGATAAAGTTCATAAGGTAAATGTACATTAAAAATCAAATTATGATAAGATCATAATTATGAGTTGCATATCACATTTATGTGTTATATTTAAATTGTTCCTAGTCATTGTCTTGTTAGAGAATAAGTTCACTAAACTGATCCTATATGAGAATTCCATTTGAAACAGTGCTTATAGGTCTATGAACAAGTTCACTGAACTGACCCTATTTGAGAATTCCATTTGAAACATTACTTATATGTTTATTGAAAATTATTACTGTGATAATTATATAAGTAATCCTTTGACTTAAGATTTTCAAAGTATATTGTATAGGAATTGTTATATTTTGATGTTACTTATGACCTATTCTAGTTAAAAATAGCTAAGTTGGTAGTCATTAGATATATCATAAACAATATGAAGGTAGTTGAGTGATCAATATATGATTCATCACCCTAAAGTGATTATAGAGAATATTTCGTTGTTCTTGATTAGCAATGATTAAGGAAATCCTTGACCAATGTGGAATAACACTTTATAAAATAGTTTATAAATTTTATTAATAGAACTAATTACTAGAGAACTAATACGATTGGACTAAAATAGAGTCGATATTAATTTCATATTCTATGTCTAATCGAAATATTTTATATTGAAAGAGATTAATTATATAATAAAATAATGTGTTGAAAGGTTATTCAAGACCACTTTGACATTCTTAAATATTTGGGTAGTCATAATTCATTGCTAGACACCAATCTTGATATATATATATATATATATATATTATTTAATTGGAGAATTAATATAAATTGAAAGAGTTTAATTTATCTAATCCTAAATATGACTTACGATTATAATTTATATCCATTGTTAACATATTTAGGAAACTAATATGCACACATAATGATTTGAAGACAGAAAATGTGTTTTAATCAAGTTGGACTTTATTGTAAAGTTTGAAAACTTTATAATCAAAGAATCAATATAAGATATTTGATCTTATTTGGACTCAATTGGTATTTAACTAAAATTAATTATAATTCTAATTAAAGTGTAACTAAAATTAGAATTTTAATTAAATTAAATTACTAAAGATCTAAAACCTGTTATAAATATGCTTAGAATTTAAAAGAGTTAGTAACTCTTGTCTAATCAGATCTTCTGTGCCACTAACTCTGCACCTATTCTGTTCCACAGCAAATACGTTGACATTTTTATTTACACCAACGTCGCTCTTCTTGGCTTCTTGCCTAAGCCAAGCCAGTGTCCCTTCTTCTTTTGATTTTGCTTCTCGCTTTACTTCTTCCATCAACTACTCACGTACGATTTGTAACTATTTGCCAACAAGAGCAAGATCTCTTAAAGCCTCGACTTTCATCAATGAAAACCCACACTCTCTCTGCTCTTATTAAGTCAAAATTTATTAGTGTCTTAAGTAACTAAAGGCTGTTCTTCGCTTTCTTTATTGTTTACAAGGATTTGCCTTATTGTGTGTTTTTAAGTTGAGATGGTGGTTTCCCTTTCAAGCTTGATCGATTTTCTGGTAACTATGTACTTATGAACAAGTTGATATATATTACGAGTTTTCTTTACTCAATCGACTTGCTTATTGGTGTGACTTTGGAGAATATAGTTTTCCTGATTATGTTATGAGTTATGGATTTTCAAGTCTGCTCTTATTAAGTCAAATTTTGAAGTTAACATCATTTCATGAAATGTTCTGCCTGTATATCCCTGTTGGGTGATTGGAAATTTTTGGTTTTTAGGTGCAATTGTGAAATGGGTTGCTATAAACGTCTGGCTAGGTATAAAATGGAAAAGGTAATGCTCCTTTTTTTACTTAGCTGCATTTGGTTATGGAATCAAACTAAACTAGCATGCCCTCAGCTTTAGATATCTGATTATTTCACTCGATCATTGGTTTCAGCCCTCCCTGTTTTATTTTACATAAATAGATATGATACAAGGACTTATAGATCAATACACCTTATAATGATCGAATTCAGAATTTCTATTCTCTTTTTGAAAGTTAGATTTTTGATATTTATTGTTCAACAACTCACCCGAACATGATATCTGATAAAATCATGAGATTACTATGTTGCCGGTATCAAAATACAATATACTAACCTTCAAGTTGGATATCGATTTGCTTGCATATGATGATTCAATTTTAAAGTCATTGACAAGAAGGTAATATTAATATATAATACGGTGAACATTTTGAGTGAAAAAAGTGATACTTATTATCCTAATTCTGTTTTTAATTGATACAGGCTACGCAGGCAGATGTTAGACTCTTCTTTGAAAGCTTTTATGGAGAGGCTGGGAATAAAACAAACTTACCTACTTTAAAACATTGCTCGTGCTTGAACTTGGGGGGATATTGTATTGAAAATTCTCCTTGCCATAGATTCAATGCTTGAGGCCGTTTGGAGACTATAATCATTCAACTCGTATTGCATTCGTTGAATTCACAATGGCAACCACCCCTTATTGCATACAGTTACTATCATTTATACATATATTATGTTCTTCTTTTTCAGTATATCTTGTATGATAGTCACTACGATTGTGGTTTGCTAAGAAGAAGATATTTTTTCTTAACTCTAATACTCTATGATCATTAGATTCTTACTGGTTTCATTTTGCTTTCTAGAAACTTTAGGTCCATGCACCTAAAATTTTGAAACAGAAGTGCCATATATACATTGGGGATGTTTGGTTTCAATCCAGATTAACAATATCTTTTCTTCCTAGTTTATCAGTTTCAAATGAAAGTCCATGTTATTTGACCTCGTACACCCTAAGATGTAGGGCCATTGAAGTTAGGAATTTGTATCTTGTGAATTGTGTTACATTGAGTGTGACCCTTGTATAAGGTATTGCATCCTAAAGCATCACGTTGTGGTACTTGCATAAAATTGTGAGTTATCTATAACTTCTGGGAACTCGCAAATCATGTGTCTCTTAATAGATTATGAGTATATCGGTAATTTTCAATTTCCTCACTTAAAGATATTCATGGTTCTGTAATTAACAATTGAGACCTGAAACAAATTGTCACAAATCAAAATTGTTGGTGATGAAGAAAAGTCAAGGCATTGACATGTGTTACAAAGGAACAAAGAAGCGAAATCATCTAGTTATTCATACCTCCTGTTGTTGTTCAAACTTATAAGCCATCCGAATACTCAAATTTAAGGCAACATGGAACATCTCATCCAATGCAGTTTTCCAAAGAGTTTATTTGTTTATTTTCCACAACAAGAATATTGTTGTTCCTACAACTATTTTATGCATGAGAGATTAAATAATAGCTTAGATTATAATGCCGCAATATAAAATGGATAATTTCCCAATTCTAGCAGTCCTTAAGATTTTAACATAAATTAAAATTCAACAAAAATTTAAGCTCATAATAAGTGGCCATAGATTAAAATTCAAAGATCATCCCAACCAAGAAAACTTCAACCAATACATGCTTACAAAGGATTAATGAAGAGAAAGAGTTATACGTATCAATGATGATAAAGATATACTATCATATGCTTCCTTGTACATATCCACTAGTTTGGAACCTATTCCTCTTCGATAATACTCCCAATCTATAGGCTCAGGTTCTTGCATAATCTAGAACCAAAAACTATTCAGATTCAAGTATCTACATATTACCATTTTATCCAACAACAAAAATTTTAAGTATTAAAAAGAACCTAAACAAACGGATATTCAATAAACATTGAAAAACAATCACAAACATTCAATGTCGAGCTAAATGATTCATGACAAGATCAAGCATCAATCGCTAATAAACAATTCAGGCAATAGCAATTCCACAGGCAATTCTAAAGGACAAGTTTATTTGTATAATGAAAAAGAAATGATTGACCATCCTCAATCAATAACAGGGGAAGAACTTACAAAAGACCCAAAAAAAAACTTAGGAAGGAAGATTTGGAATTATAAATCACTCTCTTTAGTCCTTTAGTTTAGAGAATTACAATAAAGAGATGAAAATCTCAAACTTAAAAAAAAAGGGGCATTGAAACAAACAACACCATCTTAAACAAACAAAGCATTGAGACGGATAATTAGGTGGAGGGTTAGATCTAAAAATGAAGATGGAGAAAACGCTAAAGCGTCTAGAGAAAGAACAAGAGGGAAGTTGATAAAAGAAGTACCTGACTGAACTTGGTTTGAAGTTGGGAGTTGATTTCGGCCCATCTAAAACACTAAGAGCAAAACAAAATCCTCCATAGTTTATTACACTGTTTTCAAGTGAAAAAAGATACTCAAACACGTCGATATTCACCAAGTAAATAATCACTGCTTAAATTACTCCTCCCATTTGCAAACAAGTTCAGAGGGGGCTAATAACCAATTAAACATAAAAATTCAAAGTACTGGGCTTGCAGTTTTTGTTATTTTGATGGCTCAATTTCTATCCCATATTGGGAAGAAATGAGAATGGGAGGAGTTTTTAAGTTATAAAAGAACTCCTTCCCCTCCTATTCTATATCCATCCCAAAATTTGATGTATACTCTAAATTTGTACACATATCAAATTTAGTATTCTCTTCTTAATAAAAGCAGGCTGCCTTAAGTGGTGCTCGGAGACTAGGCACAATTGGTCGAACTCCGTTATCAATTTTCAGTTGTGTTCTTTCCTTATCTCTTTTATTTATTCCGCATTTATAGTATTCAATATTATTTGTCGGGTATATTTGTAGTGATGTGTTCAATTATTTGGGTGTATTTACTGTTCGTGTGTGTACACGGGTTAGGTTGTGATAAATACACCATGCACGTAATTTTTGTCTTGGAAGCTGGGTTTTAAGTGGGACCATTTGTGACCCCTCCGTCCTTTCCTAGGATTTTACGTGGAATGGTAATACTATCTTGGGAGTCCGTTTGACGGTCTTTCCTAGGTATTACCGAATCAGTTCACTTCACTAGTTGTTTACCTTAGAGGAAAAATTACCCGATTTTTTCCAACAAGTGGTATCAGTTGTTTGTTTGTAATATTTGTAATATTGAATACTATTATTTGAGTCTGTAATAATGTCTGTAAATTCACCAATAACTGGGGACACAACAAATATGACACAAACGGCATCATTTTCCTCGTCAACATGGCAGAGGATTGCAATGTCAAGTATAAAGTTGGCGGTGGAAATATTTGACGATACTGGTCATTTTGGCATGTGGCAAGGCGAGGTTCTAGATTCCCTTTTTCAACAAGGCCTTGACATTGCTATTGAAGAAAAGAAACTAGAATATGTAAAAGATAAGGATTGGAGTATCATAAATCAGTTGGCATGCGGAACAATTCGATCATGTTTGTCTAGAGAGCAGAAGTATGCTTTCAAGAACGAGACATCTGCACACAAATTGTGGAAGGCATTGAAGGACAAATTTCTTAAAGAAGAGTGGTCAAAATAAGCTCCTTATAAAGAAAAGGTTGTTTCGATTTGATTACCGACCAGGTACTACTATGAATGAACAAATCACTATGTTTAATCAGTTAGTAGCAGACCTATTGAATTTGGAAGTGAAATTTGAAGATGAAGACTTGACTTTGATGTTGTTATCATCCCTTCTGGATGAATTTGAACACTTAGAAACTACATTACTTCATGGGCAGGAGAATGTATCTTTAGATGCTGTGTGTTCTGCTTTGTATAGTCATGAATTGCGAAAGCAAGATAAAAAGAAAAGTAAAGCGGTTACAAAAGACGAAGCATTTGTGGCAAGAGGTCGTTACCAAAGCTGGTCGAAGGGGAGAAGAGGAAGATCCAAATTAAAAGGCAGAGTTGCCAAAAATGAGTGTGCTTTCTGTCATGAGAAAGGGCACTGGAAGAAAGACTGTCCAAAGTTGAAGAAGAAAGGGAAGGCTCAGCAAGATGCCAATGTTGCAGAATGTAAAAGTGATATAGAGTCATATGTCTCTTTGGTGGTATCACCTTCAACATTCCCTTCAGATGAGTGGATTCTAGGTTCGGGTCGCACCTATCATATGTCTCCCATCTGGGAGTGGTTCTTTGATTTTGAAGAAATTGATGGTGGAGCTGTTTACATGGGCAATGACAATTCATGTAAAACAACTAGGATAGGTTCAATCAAGCTGAGGAATCATGATGGATCCACCAAAATTTTGAAGAATGTTCGGTAGGTGCCGAATTTGAAAAAGAATCTCATCTCTTTGGGGACCTTAGAATTAAAAGGCCTAGTTGTGATGATGCAAGATGGAATTCTTAAGGCAACTTTGAGAGCACTTGTGATATTGAAGGCATAAGGAAAAATAATCTATATTACTACTAAGGTAGTACAGTTGTTGGAACAGTAGCGGTAGCAACTTCTAGTAGCAAGAAGGATGCAAAGGCAACAAAGTTGTAGAATATGTGTTTAGGACATACTGGTGAAAAATCCTTGCAAATTCTTGCCAAACAAGGATTATTGAAAGGTACGAAGACTTACAAATTAGAATTTTGTGAGCATTGTGTTTTAGGAAAACAAAGAAGAGTGAAATTTGGCACTGCCATCCATGACACTAAAGGTATTTTGGATTATGTGCACCCAGATGTGTGGGGACCTGCTAAGACTCCAACTCTTGAAGGTAGGCATTAGTTTATCACTTTTGTTGATGATTTTTCCAGAAGAGTATGGGTGTTTTCGATAAAGAACAAAGATGATGTGCTTGGAGTTTTTCTTAAGTGGAAAGCTCAAGTTGAAAACCAGATAGGAAGAAAGATCAAAGTTCTCCGAACAGACAATGGTGGAGAATACAAGAGTGATCCTTTCCTGGAGATATGTCAAGAGTCTGGCATAGTTCGACACTTTACAGTCAGAAAAAAACCACAACATAATGGGGTGTCGGAGCGTATGAATAGGACACTAGTGGAGAAAGTTCGTTGTATGTTGTCTAATGCCGAGTTAGGCAGAAAGTTTTGGGCTAAGGTAGTGACATATGCTCAACACCTCATTAATCGTTTGCCATCATCTGCAATTGGTGGCAAGACTCCTTTAGAGGTATGGTCTAGAAAACTTGTAACAGATTATGATTATTTGCATATTTTTAGTTCTACTGCATATTATCATTGAATGAATCAAAGTTGGATCCACGAGTAAAGAAGGCTCTATTTATGGGCTTCAATGTTGGAGTTAAGGGATACCATTTGTGGTGTCTAGAGTCAAAGAAGATAATTGTCAGCAGGGATGTTACCTTTGATGAATATGCCATGTTAAATAAGGTAACTCTAGAAGGGATCGATGGTACTTCACAGCAGGTGGAGAGCATGCCGAAGCAGGTGGAGTTTGAACAAATGATGGTGAGCCTAGTAAAAAGCAATATCAGTGACTCTTCTGTGGTAGAAGAAGAGTCAGATCAAGAAGAAGTTCCGACCTAAGAATCTCAACAGCAGTCAGAATCAATTGCCATTAGAAGGACAAGATGAGAGATTCAAAAACCTGCTCATTTTGCTGACATAGTAGCTTATGCACTTTCAGTTGTTGATGATGTTCCATCTACCTTCCCAGAAGCAATCCGAAATTCAGAAAGTGGCAAATAGGCAAGTGCAATAGAAGAGGAAACGCAATCTCTTGAGAAGAACAAGACATGGAAACTGACACTACTACCGAAAGAAAAGAAGGCAATTGGATGCAAATGGGTATTTACAAAGAAAGAAGGATTTCTTAACAAAGATGATATTCACTACAAGGCAAGGTTGGTGGCTAAAGGCTCCACTCAGAAGGAAGGAATTGATTATAATGAGGTATTTTCTCCAGTTTGTTAAACATTCTTCCATTATAATTTTGTTGGCCTTGGTAGCACAGTTGAATTTGGAGGTAGCTCAACTTGATGTGAAAACCGCATTCTTAAACAGTGATTTGGAGGAGGAAATCTATATGTCTCAACCAGATGGATTCAAAGTTGCTGGTAAGGAAAATTGGGTTTGTAAACTGAATAAATCGTTGTACGAATTGAAACAATCACCGAGGCAATTATACAAACAATTTGACAAGTTTCTGATGGGCCAAAAGTACACAAGAAGTAAATACGATCACTGTGTGTATTTGCGCAGACTTCAAGATGGGTCCTACTTCTACTTACTCTTATATGTTGATGATATGTTAATAGCATCCAAAAGCCAAGATGAAATTAAAAAAATGAAGGCTCAGTTGAATGAAAAGTTCGAGATGAAGGATTTGGGAGAAGCCAAGAAGATTCTCGGTATCGAGATAAGCAGGGATAGACTAGGAGGCAAGTTTTGGCTGACTCATAAGTAGTATTTGAAGAAAGTACTACAACGTTTTGGTATGAATAAAGATATAAAACCTGTAAGTACTCTGTTTGCTCCTCATCTGAAGCTTAGTAACCAGTTATCTCCAAAGAGGGATAAAGAATGGGAATGCATGGCGAAAGTCCCTTATGCTAATGTAGTAGGAAGCTTGATGTATACAATGGTGTGTACGAGACCCAATCTTTCACAGGTAGTTAATGTTGTGAGCAGATATATGCATGATCCTGACAAGGTTCATTGGCAAGCTGTGAAATGGATTCTACGGTATATTTAAGATATTGTAAATGTTGGCTTATTATTGAGCAGGATAAATCACTTGGTAGATGTATAGTTGGATATTGTGATTCTAACTATATAGGTGATTTGGATAAATGACAATCTACAACTAGCTACTTATTCACTTATGCTAAGGCGCCAGTTAGTTGGAAATCCACTTTGCAGTTAACAGTGGCTTTGTCTACAACAGAGGCAGAGTATATGGCAATTACAGAGGCTGTGAAGGAGTCGATTTGGCTTCATAGATTGCTAAAAGACTTAGGAGTTGGTCAGTAACACCTTGTGGTGTATTGTGACAGTCAAAGTGCTATTCACTTAGCAAAGAACCAGTTTTTTCATGTAAGGACGAAGCATATTGACGTTCACTATGACTTTGTACGAGAGATTCTTAAAGAAGAAGAGATACTTCTCCAAAAGATATGGACTACAGAGAATCATGAAGATATGACGACCAAGGTGGTGACAAAAGCTAAGTTTAAACATTGTTTAGCCTTAGTCAACATCTTACACTTTTGAGTTGGCACCTAAAGGCGCAAATTGGAAGCACTACAAAGTCTATTTGGCTATTTTGTTTGGTTAGGAAGATAAATTATGCTTGCATTTAGTGGGATCTGAAATTGTGCCAAGTTGGAGATTTGTTATTTTGGTGGCTCAATTTCTATCCCATATTGGGAAGAAATGAGAAGTTTTTCAAGTTATAAAAGAACTCCTCCCCCTTCTATTCTATATCCATCCCAAAATTTGAAGTATACTCAAAATTTGTACACACATCAAATTTAGTATTCTCTTCTTAATAAGAGCAGGTTGCCTTAAGTGGTGGTCGGAGACTAGGCACAATTTGTTGGGACCCGATCTCGGGATCGGACCCCAACCGAAAAACGAAACGAAAACGAAGTGGCGGAAAGCGAAGGAATGGGTGTATGTTGCGAAGGTATCGAATCACAACGAATCGAATCGGAACAAAATCGAAAACCGAAACAAAGCGGACGAAAGCGAAAGAAGCGAAATCGAATCGAATACAAAGTCAAATCGAATTGGCGCGGAAACAAACTCGAATCGAATACAAACTCAAATCGAATTGGCACGGAAACAAACCAAATAAACTATGCAATCGAACGGAAAAACAAATTCCGACATCCAATAACATACACTTATAGAAAAACTATCGCGTATTGCGTTGGAAACCATAAGACTAATCCGATCCGAAATCCGGTATAAACTTTTTTTCATATTATTTTTTTCTTATTCAATCATTGAAATCATTCACACTCAAACTCAAATATTTGCTTCTTCCATTTTCCTTCATATTTCCTCTTTTAAACAAAAACTTATTATTCATTCCCTTCATCTTTTAATCAATCTTATACAAATCAAAACAATTAATTTCCCATTTGGAAAATTCAACCATTCTAAAC
>JANKYE010686147.1:0-10743 GCA_032467995.1 Erythroxylum dillonii | reverse complement strand
TCTATTGGCTATTAGGTTTGAGTCTTCATACAGACACTTGGATCCTGGCTTTCGGGAAGGTCCCGGCAACAAAAATTTTTTTTTTCCGCACCCCGTGTATATGATACATGGACCGGGATTTTCCTACAGGTCATGCTATCTCTCACGTCGTTTCTAATGATACCTGGCACCCGATTCAGTTAAGTCGAAATGGCCCGCCCCTCTCTCATTTATTTTTTGCGGATGACCTCATCCTCTTCGCTAAAGCTACGGTCAACCAGGTGTCCGTCATTCGGACCATTCTGCAATCCTTCTGTACCTCTTCTGGCCAACATGTGAGTATGGCCAAGTCTCGGTGTTATTTTTCCGGCAATACTCCTACGGCTGCGAGATAATCCTTAAGTATTGCTTTGGGCTTCCGCCGGACTAGTGACCTCGGTCGGTACCTTGGCGTCCCTCTCTTACACCGACGAGTTAGTGGAAACACGTACCAACCCATTCTCGATAAGGTTCACCAACGTTTATTTGGCTGGTCTGCCCAACTCCTCTCTTTCGCTGGCCATCTCACTCTGACCCAATCGGTTTTAGCCGTTATTCCTAGCTACACTATGCAGACTATCCGTCTCCCTCGTAGCCTGTGCGACGCCTTGGAGAAAGCCATGTGCCAATATTTGTGGGGTTCTTCTAATGGTCACCGAAAAATTCACCTTGTCAATTGGACGGACATGTGCCAGCCTAAAGATCTGGGCGGGCTTGGCATTCGACAAATACTTGAAACTAATGATGCCTTTCTCGCCAAACTAGGCTGGTCTCTAGTTGCAACACCGAACGCTTTATGGGTCCGCGTGCTTTCTGGGAAGTACAATTTTGATCGCCACCAACTTCCCTCGTCCTTGACTACCTTCGGGGGCTCCATGGTTTGGCATAGCATACAAACCACCTGGCCTATAGTCCTCCGAGGCTTGAAATGGATGATCGGCGATGGCGCCCTGACGCGGTTCTGGCTCGACTCGTGAATCATGTGCACCGGGCCCCTGATTCACCACGCCTCCACGCCTGTCCCCAACTCCGCGCTCTCCCTCCGTGTCCCTCATTTTGTGGATCCTGATAGCAACTGGAATATTGGGCTGCGATTCAACCTTGGCTCCCACCGGCCATTTGCCATCTAATTGCTGCCACGTTCCCGCCTAATCCCTTCCTTGGACCCGATAAGCTGGTTTAGGGTGCCTCAGATAGTGGTCATTTCACGATGGCATCCACTACTCCCTGCTCATGAACCATGCCATTGCACTGACCCACAGGATTTGGAAGACTATCTGGCAGTGGCCGGGATCGCAGTGTATACGCACATTTCTCTAGTTACTCGCCCACGATTGGCTACTCACGAACCAACTTCGGGCTCGTAAGCATATCACTACGAACAGTTCTTATGCTCACTGCTCTATTGAAGAATCGTCCCTGCATGTCGTGAGCGATTGTCTCCGGGCTCGCCGAGTGTGGGCCCCGTTGTCTCCTCATCTTGCTGCGTCTGACTTCTTTGCTCTGCCTCTGCGCGAATGGCTTTTCACCAATAGCCAGACCCGCCACAGCATTCTGGGCCAGGATTGGACGGTCCTTTTTGGCATTACTTGTTGGTTCCTCTGGACATGGCGGAACAAATCTTTATTTGATTCGACCTTCATTTGGCCTACCTCTCCTGACTTTCTAATTTTGTCTTATGCAGATCACATCCACAAGTCTTTTGAGTAGCGCAGCCAGCCTGACCATAGCCTCCGCCCCTGTCACGAGCTCCTTATCAGTTAAAGTAAGCCATCGCCGGGTTGGATTAAACTAAACACCGATGGATCCAGCACTCGCAATAACTGCACCGCTGCAGGTGGTGGTCTCCTACGCGACAGTGACAGCAACTGGCTTGGCAATTTCACATAGCACCTCGGTTAGTGCACCCCACTGTCTGCTGAACTCTAGGGAGTCGTAACCAGTCTCTCTATCTCCTGGCGCTTAGGCTTCTGCCATGTGGTCTTGGAGGTGAACTCGATCGAGGTTCACACCCTCCTCTCCTCCTCGGCTACCCGATCCCAGGTGCTCAACCTTATTGTGGTGGGCATCCACGAATTATTCTCCCGCAACTGGTTTGTTATCCATCGGCATGTCTATCGAGAGAGCAATAGATGCGCCGACTGGCTGGCCTCTCATGCTGCTCACTTTGCCGTTGGGGTTACTTATTTTGATTCCGCACCTACCGGGTGCCATCCTCTCCTCGCTAAGGATTTATCGGGGCCTGTTTTCCCCGACTTGTTTTGTAAGTTGTTTCGCTTCTCCTTTTAAACCAAAAAAAAATCGATTGTATCATGCAGATCCGATTGTTCTTCAACCATTGTTTCTACTCAGTTCTCATCATTTCCTTCTCTGGAAATCGCTAATCCCTCCGTAACCCACAAACCAACTTTATTACGTCACTCAACATAAGCAAACCAACTTTGGTACTAGACTTTCATTAGGCAAAACAGAAGAGAGAGCAACTAACCATGCCAGAGATAGAGTAAGAGGCGACAGATCCATCGCTAAAGGTGATGACGACAAAGCCAGGACCATAGTTCGGAGACGGTGCCCAGGAGGTTCTGAAGATGGTGAGAGACTAAAGCTTACGCTCCTTTAGAATGCTATTTCTGTGTGAATCTTCATCCCATTTGGTTGCATCTTCCCACATGGTGGTGATTTTGACTAGGGTCTGGTGCGATCTTGGCCACTAGTTCACTTATGTCTTAGTTAGCTTGCACTTTAACAGTGTTGTTGCAAGATGTTCCTTTTCCATTATTTGGTTTAACAGTTTTTTTTTTTTTGGCATCACCAAGGCAATCATAATCTCACCATAAACCCTTTCCTTTTTAGTTTTAGATCCAAATCCTTGAAGGGGTTCACTATGCTAAGTGATGAGAGAGTAAAGGAAATTATTGATAGAGAAAGTGAGTGAGCATTTGCCAAGAGGTGATTATCTAAAGCATCTGAGGAATGGAAATTTGGTCTTGAATTTAGAAGAAAGGCTGTTAATTTGATTTTAAAGGTTGTTCTATTTTTTTCTTTCCTTTCTCTGAAATGGGATTGGTGTTCTACTTCTTTTGATTGATTTTTCTCTGGAAACTTTGTTCTAGGCTATCATCTCTTTTCCTAAACAATGTGGATTTTCTCTGCATTATGCAAATATAGGTTGTTTGTACCTTATTCTTGAAGGTTGCCCTCATAAGAATGAAGAATGCACTTCACTTCTCACCTGATGAACAGAAGTCTTGGTTGAAATCTTTCTTCAAGCACCTCCAGTACTGTTCACGTAGGCTCCAATAAGATGGGAAATTTTGCATCTCTTGATCTTTAATTTGTATTCTAAATGATTCTCTAAGGTTGTAACAATAGCTTCTCACAAATTTATGAGTGTATGGCTATAGATTTGTTTTATTTGAGAAATTGATTATCACTCTCATTTGAAATCCGAAACCAGCTTAAGGTTTTTTTTAAAACAACACTTCAACTACTACTGCTATTTAACTTCTAAAGATCAGCTTCTGGAAAATCAAAAAAAGATAACATGAAAAACTAGAAATTGAACTGGAATTTGTATTGATGGTTTTTCTACTTTTTCTCTTACAGATATGAAAAATAAAGAAGAAGATGAGCTTTATATTAGCTCAAACATTCTGATAAAACTTTTTAAAAAATTGAAAGCTAAACACATAACCTGATAAGTAAAACTAGACTAATAAAAGCATTTCCTCATTTAGCAAAAAACAAAAGTAAACAATTTGTCTCTAGCATAATTGAAACTGACATTTGCTTGTAATAACTCTAAAACTTGTAGACTGCAGGGCACATTTTCTGAGGATAACAAAAAATGATAAAGATGTTGTGATAATCTGTCCATTTCTTCGTTAATTAACTCTAATGATATTCATTTAACTTGATCTTTGTTCAGCTTTACTAATCAAAAATCCTGTACTTCAATGCATTCATTTGTTATGTTTCTTTTGCTTTCCCTTTGCTTCCTGCTCTCTAAGCATCTGATTCAATTTCTCAAATTTTGAACACTCGAGGACTTGACATCTGTTTCTTTTACTTTTCCATTCTCTTCTCTGCCTTGTGCGTCATTCATCTGACCTTGAACTTCATTCGATCCATGCAACTTTGGATTATGCTTAGTATCATCATGTCCAACTTCCATTTGCTCCTGAAGTCCTTTAGCTTTCCTTTCAGCTTTCTCTTCTTCCTGATCTTCATTGACATAGCTAATTCCTCCACTATCTTCAATATTTCAGGCTGCACAAGACAATTCAATTCAACAACTCCTCCTTTGTCTTGTGAAGCCTGCACACCTATCGTCTTCTTTAGGGATTCAAACCTCCATCTTGGTAAGGCTTTAGTGAACAAATCTGCAAGCTAAAAATTTGATGTACAAAAAGCCATCTTAATCTCCTTATCTTCAATCAATTCTCTAACATAATGATACTTCACTCTCACATACTTAGATCTCATATAATCCGATGGGTTTTCTACCATTGAAATTGCTGCACTAGAGTTACAATAGATGGTCACACATTTTCCTCTCAATTCATCTACATCCATCAGAATTTTCTTTAGCCATTGAGTTTGTTTAACAGCCATATTCACAGCTACATACTCAGCTTCAGCCGTGGATTGTGCTACCACCCTCTGCTTCTTTAAACTCCAAGCAAAGATACCAGTCCCCAAACTACAACATTATCCACTCTTACTTTTACAATCATCATTTCCAGCATAGCTTACATCTCTAAATACATATAACTCCACATTTTTCCTTCTTTCATACCGTATACCATGATCAACCGAATGCTTCACATATCTCAATACTGTCCTAGCATACAATGCATGATGTCTCGAAGGATTATGATTGAAACTAGCTAAAATGTTGACAACACATGCAATGTCGGGTCTTAATGCACTTAAGTACATTAATGAGCCAATCATGCTTCTATAATAGGTTACATCAAATTGCTCACCTGGTTTTATAGCTTCCAACTTCAGCTGATGCTCGATAAGTGTTGTCATGCCACTGCTGTCTTTCAAGCCAAATTTGTCAATCAACTCCTCAGCATACTTCCTTTGATGAATGAAGATCCTATCCTCTCTTTGTTAAATTTCCAAACCCAAGCAGTATCTCATCTCCCCCAAATCAGTCATTTTGAATTCGAGTTTCATTAATTCCTTGAAACTTTCCACAAGTTTGTGTTTAGTGCCTATCACCAATAAATCATCAATATACGATGAACATATTAATTTCCCTTCAGCATAAGTTTTAACATATAGTGTAGCTTCACTCTTGCTCCTCTTGAATCCACTTTGCATCAAGTAGTTGTTTGATATGTGTTTAATTGTTGATATTTTTAATCATTTACACTTAACAATTATTAACATAAAAATGTTTAAGATATTCACTTTAATTCATATATGATTTTAGGTATAATTTGGGAGCAAAAAAATTAAAGTGAGTTAAAAGCACCACATATAGGTCATTTTCAGAATATTTATTTTTGCTTATCTTTATTGAAGAAGAAGAAAATTAAAAGACAATAAAAACTAAGCAAGACAAAGAAAATCAGAACAAGAAGTGAATAAATTTATCCCAAAAGAAGTGGAATTATAGCAGCTGGAAAGACGAACAAAACAACGTAGAAGGGAGGCGCAAGCAAGAATAAAATCACGCAACAAATGAATTAGGAGGCCACAGTAAAAACTCAGCGTGTAGCAAACATAGGGAGACAGAAATCAATCAGGAATTAAATAGAGAACGACGACGCATGGAGGAATGAAATTAAGACGCAATAGCGAGACGCAGATCATCAATTGGTCCTATTAGCGCAACATGCTTGGAGGTGAGCAAATTAAATGTGAATTAGCTACAGAGGGCAGAGCATAAAAGGAGAAATAAAATCAGCTACGGGGGGATATCACGCAGAGCATAGGACGCAACAATGAAGCAGCACAACAGAGAGCAAAATCAGCTGGAGTAGAGAGCAAAATATCACGCACGCATAGGGGAAAGATAGGAGAGCAAAAAATCAAGAAAATCAGCTAAGAGGTGGCGTCGTGTTTGAAGCCAGACACAACAATAAATTAGATGCTATACGGGACAGACGCAATAAGAGAAATAAAAATTTGAAGCAACACGTGGAGGCATAACATTAACGAGGGACGGACGCAATAAGAGAAATAAATCACGCAGGTTTTGAAGGAATAAAAATTAACAGAGCAGCTAAGGAGAACAAAGAGCGTAGACCCGAGAGGGCGGCAACAACGTCACAAACGCCAGAATCAACAAGGAGCAACATTTATTTGTCAAATCGCGCAATAGGAAAAGCTACAATGGGCAAGCAGCTTGAGTGGCATTCAAAGGAGCTTAGGCAGTGAAAGGGGATTTCTTGTTAGGGATTTTCGGTGGGCTATAAAATGGAGGCTGAAGCATTTTTTTAGGAAATACTCATGAAGGGCTAAACGTCCCGATGCCGATTCGGAGGTAACATCGACACCGACGACCTGGGTTAAGTATTTTTTAATTATTTTGTTGTTTCTTTCTCTCATTAAAAATTGATTGTGTTATCCTATTTTAATTTTGGGCATTGTGTATGGATAATCGAATTTTCGTTATTATTCGGTTATTTGCATATGAACTCATTGGGTATTGTGATTTGATAATTTAATGCGTTCATTGAATTGCTAATTGTGGACCCATTGCTAGAATTTCGATATAATCCGTAATTGTTATATTGAAATTCATATGTAGCGACTAATGATTCGTAGTTATTAGGGATAACATGACCTAGGTTAAATGACGTATCGTATGTAGTTGTTGCCTTGATTAATCGATTTTTCTAATTCGTAATGCTACTGCCTAATTAAATCTAGAGATCTTATCCTAGGTTATTCGATGGTTAGATTTAATTAACGATCGTATCTTGATTAAACAAAATCTAAGGGAAAACTCGGGTTAATTTTTAACCCACGATTAATAATTGCTAGGACAGGTCAAAGAACAACAAATTAATAAAATATATTTAGTCAGAGTGTAGGTTGAGATTGAACCAAAAAATCGGGTCCCTACTGAATTCCCCACATTTATCATTTTATTGCATGTTTTCTTTAATTTGTTTTTATTAGTTGGTTTTATATTATTTTCTTATTCCAAAAAAAGTCCAAAACCCCCTATTAAGTGTAAACATTGGTTAATTTCATTCCATAAACTTTACACACACTCTCTGTAGGATCGACCTAGACTCACCACTGTTACAGTAGTAGTCTAGTAATTTTATTTTGACTAGAGAACAACGCACGGTCATTGTTTATCCTCGAATACCAAGCTCTTGGAGCTTATTTCAAGCCATACAAAGCCTTTACCAACTTGTACACCTTCTGTTCTTGTCCCTTCTTCACATAACCTTCGGGTTGTCTTAAATATACTTCCTTATCTAGCATTCCATTGAGGAATGCACTTTTGACATCCATTTGATGCACTTTCCACCTATTGTTTGCTCCTAAGGCCAATAACAACCTCACAGTGTCCAATCTTGCTACTGTAGCATAAGTCTCTGTATAATCTGTCCCATACTCTTACTTATATCCCCTCACAACAAGTCTTGCTTTGTATTTGTTAATTGACCCATCCAAATTCAACTTCTCCATGTAAATCCACTTTGAGTCTACAACCTTGGTTTCTAGACTTGGTAAATCCACCAACAACCATGTACCATTCTCTTCAATTGCCTTTATTTCTTCATCTATTGAGCTCTGCCATACTCCTTGCTTGATTGCTTGTTTTAATGTCTTCGATTCTGAACCTGCAAGCAATACACATTCAACAATTGTCAAGGCATCATCGGGTTCTTCTTCATCTGCAAGATTGTACCTAAATTAAAAAATGGGGTTAGTTTCATTATAAATCGAGGCCAATTCTCTTGTCTTGTGGGCACTATTTGAGCTTGATGTTTCCACTTGTAATTTTGAGTTTGTTTCTCCATTTTCTGAACTTGGTAAAGACTCCTCCTGAACTCCATCACTTCCAGAATCATTGGAACTTTGTGGATCTAATTGAATTGTCCCCTCCTGAGATCGATCACCACCTAAATTGTTGTAGCTATCATCATCCTCTCCTATTGTCTCATCAGCATTCTCAGTATTCAGTGGAAATTCAATCTTCGCTTTTCTAGAATTTCTACCAATTTGTTCTCCCCATTTCCATCCTTCATTTTCATCAAACCTTACATCATGACTCCTTTGATGTAAATTCTGGATTGTAAATTTTGTATCCTTTAGACTCTCCACTATATCCCATCATGACTCATTTGATTGCTTTCTCATCCAACTTGGTTCTTTTAGCTTCAGGTATATGTAAATATGTTATGCACCAAATACTCTCAGATGTCGCACTTTTGGTTTCACTCCAAACCAGACTTCAAATGGAGTTTTTCCTCCCAATGATCTGGTCTTCAATTTATTTTGCAAATATACTGATGTAAAGCATGCTTCAAGCCAGAATTTCCTTGGCACTTTCATCCCAAACATCATCGATCTAGCCATCTCCACTATGCTCCTGTTCATCCTCTCTGAAATTCCATTCAACTGTGGTGAGTAAGCTACAAAAAATTGATGGAATAATCCTTCTTTTTCAAAGTATTTCTTCATTTCATTTGAGACATATTCTCCTCCCCTATCATTCTCAAGCATCTCACCTTATTTCCACATTGACTTTCAGCTTCAACCCTTCATACTTTGAACAACCCGAATACTTGATCTTTGCTTTTCATAAAGTAAATCTATGAGTATCTCGATGCATCATCAATAAACTCCACATAATACTTACTCCCTCCAGCTGATAGTGTATCCATTGGTCCACAAACATCAGTGTGCACCAATTGTAATCTTTCTGTAGCAGGTAAGATCTCTCCCCCTTCCATATAAAAGGTAAGATCTCTCCATTACCTATTTAAACCACAACATTAACTCCCTTATTCTTCTCTATAAATGCCTCTTTCTTCTTTGTCTTGTGTTTGGAACAACCACTATCTATCAGCCACTCACTTCTTTTCTTATTAATCACTTCAGATTCACAAACATTGCCTGCAGATTCCATTTCGAAATCTTGACAAACTTCTGCTACAAATACACTCTCTTCGGTTATGGTTTTCTTTGATTGAGTTTTGGTTTGTGAAGATCCAGGTAGGGTGCTTGACATATTTGGTAGGTTGTTTTGAGAGTTTGAGTGAGTTTTTGATTGGGAATATGGCACAGATTCCATCATCGAGTTTGTACCTTAAGATTGTTGGCTTAACAAGCTAGGCATTGATGTTTGAGTGGTTTGATGATGAGTCTGATATATTAAACTTGACTGAGATGAGTTTGGCTGAGTCATTTGAGGATGATAAACATAAGTTTGAGGGATCAAGGAGGGTTGAGTCAATTGAGGTTGAAACATATGCGGTTGAGGTATTGAAAATGGAGTTATGTAAGATTGAGCTAGTTGAGATGGTCGATGGTTTTCAAGTTTTCCAGCAAAGTAAGCTTGGTGGATTTGTGATTCAGAAGGATTTTGGTGATTTTGTGTTTGAGCTGGTATCATGTAACATCCCAAATCACCCGCTTACAGATATTATTCGCTTTGAGCCTTGGCCCAGCCAAGCTCTCACGGTTTTGCTCTTCCCACATCTGAGAAGACGCGTCTATAAAGAAGAGGTATCCGTATCCTTATAAGGCGTACTTCGTTCCCCTCTCCAATCGATGTAGGATCTCATACTCTCCACTCCCCTTAGGACCCTGCCCTTTTTGGGGCCCAGCCTAGCTGGCACAACAGTTCGAGCACCAGCTTTGATATCACATGTAACATCTCAGGTCACCCGCTTATAGATATTGTCCGTTTTGGGCCTTGGCCCAGTCAAGCCCTTATAGTTTTGATTTTTTCGAGGCCTTCTCAAGAGGTCACTCATCCTAGAATTACTCTCACCTAAGCACATTTAACCTCGGAGTTCCGATGGGATCCGGTGCATTAGGCCATGGAAAACGCGTCTGTAAGGGAGGCCTAGCCTCCTGCTGGTCCAACCGGCCCAAGAACTGACTCTGATACCACTTGTAACATCCCAAATCACCCGTTTACAGATATTGTCCGTTTTGGGCCTTAGCCCAGCCAAGCCCTCACAGTTGTGTCAGCTAAGCTGAACCCCAAAGAGGGCTGGGCCCTAAGGGGGTGGAGAGTATAAGATCCCACATTGATTGGAGAGGGGAATAAAGTACGCCTTATAAGGGTACGGATACCTCTCCCTTATAGACACGTTTTTCATGGCCTAATGGACCAAATCCCATCGAAACTCTGAGGTTAAACGTGCTTGACTGAGAGTAGTTCTAGGATGGTTGACCTCCTGGGAAGGCCTGTGAAAAAGCAAAACCGTGAGGGCATGGCTAGGCTAAGGCTCAAAGCAGACAATATCTATAAGCGGGTGATCTGGGTTATTACACAAGTGGTATCAGAGCCAGTATTCGGGCCGGTTGAACCGGCAGGAGGCTAGGTGTAACACCCCACTCCCGCATGACCCGAACCCGACATCGATGGTGATATCCGAGCTTGTGCCCTGCGAGGATGGCATGCTATGTTACTCAGTCAAAACTCGGTACAACTTTTTTTTAATACAATCATATGTGCAAAAATCATGAACAAACAGAATTACCGATAAATATAATGACCACGGGGGCCCT
>JANKYE010684125.1:0-10756 GCA_032467995.1 Erythroxylum dillonii | reverse complement strand
ATTAACATGCTAATTAACTCCACAAAATAAAATAATTAATCTATCAAGACCTCAAAATTTATTTAAATCATGCTTAATAAATTAAAAAATTTCAGGGGCCAACAATCTAAGATCAATCATAATTGAATTAACAAGGCATAAGGAAAATAAAACAAAGATTACAATAATCCCTAAGTTTCCATTATTGATTAAATTTTCTCTTGTTGCTATCTTTATTGATTCAATTACTTAGTTTTATTAGTTTATTTGAATTTTCTTTAATTTATTTTAATTTCAATTAATTCAATCTTTTATTACGCTAGATAAGGTGTATTCAAAATGTTAAGCGATTAGTCCAATCCTTGTGGGAACATTATGTAATGTACTACAATATATGATCTACATACTTGCGGTATTATAAACATTAAAACATGCAAACATCTATTTTCAGTGAAAAAAGATTAAGCAAAAGAATGTTGAAGAGAGACATAATAATTATTAGTTTTGGACAAAATCAACATGTATAGTGCATATTATTAGTAATTATTTAACTATTGCATTAAAAATATCTCCATTGTAGTTACTTCTAAACATGGGTTTCTACTATGAAATTGATGGCCTATGAAGTTTTTATATAAGTGAAGGTCTAAGAATAGCCAACGATTCCTAATCTTACACGAATATGAGAAGTTAAGAAGGTGAGCATACTTTAGACCAATTATCCTTGTCACTTTTTTCTTCTCCTTGTTAAACAATGCACAATGAAATATTTCTCTATAATAAAGTGTAAAATGTTTTTGAAATTCTTCTCTAATAAATGTTTTGGTAAAGTTTTTTGTTTACTGACGGTATACTTATTGTTAAATTCTATTATGTTGTTCTGGTGTTTATTTTACTTGGTGATACATTTTTTCATTTATGTTATGATTTTTAGAATATGATGGGGGTTAAAATGGATCTCTATAACTCCATTTTTAGTGATGTTCTTGCCTTAAAGATCTTAAATTCTTTTTTTATTATTTCATTGGTCAAAATTGTCATATAATGTCCATTTATGTGCTTATAGTTGGTTTAGAATAAAAGAGAGCATATATAAATATAAAATTTCTTCTATGCAACTAAATAAATTTGTAGAAACTCTTAAAAGTCAGAGTTGAAAAAAATGGCATTGCAAAGTAAAAAAGATGATAGATATAAATACCTAAAAGTTATTTTGGAAGATACGTGTAACTTTTGGTTTTATCTCTTTTAACAAACACATGATCAAGACTTTATCAATAACAAATCTTAGTCAATGAGGTGCTCGTCTAGATTTGATGGTGGTTATTCACTTCCTATTTAAATTACATGAGTTGTACTTAGGTAATTCTGATATAAATGTAATGCTCAAAAATTAAAATTATTTCCCCTCATCCTATTGTATCAAAGAGTAGTTTATTATGGTATAAATACATATGATTAATGTTTATTTTCCTATAAAACTATGCCTTAGAGATTTAAGACACTTGATGCCTTAAATTTGATTTTTGTAGCATAACAACTATAAAATAAACTTCAATTACAAAAATTTTACAAAACTTTTAAGTCATAAGAATTGTTTGGTTTATGATCATGACATATATTGTAGCATAATGAACATCTTTAATTATTTAATTAGAACGAGCTAATATAATTTTTATTTTATATTGCACTCTTATTGTATAAAATTAATGTATAATTTTCTTTGGTCATATTAAAAATTCAGACTTTTGATTTTCAATAATTATTAGAACTAATTAATTTATGAATGAAAAATTGATATCTTAAGAAATAAATTAAATTAAAATTTAATTTTAACATCAAATAGTATAACAAGAATAAAAAAATCAATGAAACCAAACAATTTTTTCTTCAGTTCTTTTGGTTACGAATCTTAACTAAGTAGTTTTTTTAATAAATATTTTTAATAAAAAGAAAGAAAAATAAAAAATAAAAAACAAAAATCATAATAAAAGAAGGAAAGTGGAACCAAACATTCCTTATTATAAACTTGTTTCTTTTTTTAAAAAATAAAATTCATTAAACCTTACATATCTAGAGATCACTACTGCTAAATGCCTTATCAACTACAATTCTCTTCTCTCTATAAATTTCTCCAGTACTCTTTTCAGAGACTCTAGCATCTTACTCCTTTATTTTCTTCTGTTTATTCCTTTTTTAGTGTCTTTTATATTTATTTGTTCTTGACATTAATGTCTTGAGGCATTTGTCTTATCCAATCTATCAATTTTTTATTCTATATCATAATTATTTTATAATCACACAGTTTTTTATGCCTAAACCTATATTCCTCTACATTTTTATGGGACTTTTGTAAGAGTTATTATGCTAAGTCTTTTATGATACTTCAAGATGTGTCGTAAAAACTTACTTTTAGTGCATTATTAGATTAAATATGTTGTTCTTGCTTTAAGTTTGTCAAGTTTTTCATTTTTATGTGGATGTTTTGGCATATCTAATTCTATTTCATCTTTTACCAACTTTTTTCTCCTTTTATGGAGCTTGATATTATTAAATTAGTTTCTTTTTTCTCTCTTTATTGTTAGAAATATGTATTTCATTTTTTTTGTAACTTTTCTTGTTGATATTCACTATACCATAAGAGTTTTGCAAATCAAGCATCACATATATCTATTTTGACTTGGTTTTAATCCTTCTTATCTATTATACCTAAACTTCACTTAACGATTTTTTGTTTAAATTTTTATAGACAATGATGCTAGGTCAAAATTAGCATTAGAGAAGTTATCAAATAAATCACATATATTGATTTGGTTTTGTGGTGTAAAATTAAAAAAAAAATATATATATATATTCTTTAAATTTGCAATCAGAAAAATGTATTGCTCACTTTAAGATAATGAACTTAAAATCTCACAAAAAAGAAATATTTAGGAGGATTTAGGGATAATTTAACTGAGTACACTTAAATAAGTATAACAATTAAACTAGTGGAGAAATTTTTCAGTTAAGTGACATAAATTTTAAATTTTAATTAAATTTAGTACTTTATAAAAATAAAAACAAATGTCAAAATGTTACTTATGTTAATAGCTTGTTGACATGAGTGATTAAGGTTCCTATTACTCAACACCTATTGCCTCAATCATCTATTCTTCTTCTTTATCATGAAATAAATTATAGATCAAATAGTATGTCATAAAAAAAAATTGACAGCAAATTTTCTAATCTATCGATTGCATCTCATTAATCATCTTATAACATAATGAAGACAACAAGTTTGACCATAACAAAGAGGATAATGAGTCAAAGAATAGAGGATAATTCAATAAAAAAATGAAGTACAAAATATTTTTGTATGAGAATATGCATCATATGAATTTCATGGATGGATAAGATTCTAAGGAGGCTATTTATTTCTTGTCAAGGCAATGTTTGACTTGTTTATTTTTATTTCTTGGTTTCTTCATTACCAAGGTTTTTTAAATTTTTTTTAGGTTGTTATATCATGGATTTGTTAATTTTTTTGGGTTTAATAACTAAAAAAAGAAATGTTTTGTATCAATAGTGCATATGAAGATGCGAATTATAAGTGTTTTTAACTAGGTGTTTATCTTTGTTTAGTATTTTAGTGCATGGGTCAAAATTTTTATAACTTATTTTTTTCGAAATTAAATTATTTTTATTCCAAAAAATGGGAGGTCTAGCCTTACACATGCTCCCATAAGTTCAATCAAGGGATTTAGTGTGACTAAATCACATTGATAACCAAAATCAATAAAGGAAAATAGGAAAGAATCTAAGCATATTACAAATCAAGTGGTTAGCATTGCTTTAGCCTAAATCTCTTCTAATTGCAATAATTATGGAGAAATTAACGTTGTAGAGATTGGTCAACTGCCCCTTAATCATGTAAATAATATTTGATTAGAATTTATCAAGATCAGTGTGCTTCCCTTGAAATTTTCTTAAGTTCCTCTCTTGTCATATTTCATAGATTGTCATGTTTAAAGGTAGTTGTGGTAGGAACATGTCATTATTAGGCAGTGATGTTTTGGATATTTCAATAACTATGTATTGTTATTGTATTATTATGAAGTTAACTTTGGTTATATTTCACTCTTATGCCTAAATTACTAAACCTTGGAAACATTTTTAAATATATGTACAAAATAGAAAATTTAGTTTTGAAAGTAAGACTAGACAAAATGAATAAACCATCCTAATTGTTTCACATAGATAAATGTATCATCTAACATAAGCTTACATGAACTTCCGTAACACAAAATACATTTACATATACTAATTATAGATTTACAAAAACAACCTTACTTAGAATTAGGATAATCTCTTGTTGTCTTAGCAAGTAGTTCTCTCCTGATTAGCAATTTTTTATCACTACATTTCTGGTGAACCTATTATGCCACCAATTGCATTCTTATTCTTCTTTTCAACTTTTTTAAGAAACCCATCCTCAATATTGTCTTAATGAGAAATATTCTCTAATTTCTTTCTCTCTATAAGGTATAAAACACATTACCAATGGAGACTTTAAAACTAACAAATCTCCTTCATATAGGTTATATTTTTGACACATCCAGCCAATCAAAACTTGGCAATTTGTTATTGAAGTACGTAAGTCATAGAGCTGTTGAATTTTTTGGAAGATGTATAGAGAGAATCTTAGTATATAAAAATTAGGAAAATTTTATTTTCCCTTTTTCCTGTCTATTACGGTTAACCACCCCATAAAGGCAAGCTATAGAATGAATGCATTTTAGGATATGCTTCCTTAAACCTCACAACATTATCCTATTTCTCCTTTAGAGCCTCTCCTTAATAATAATTTATAAGATTTATTTGTGGATAACCCTAAGGAATGTTTATACCATTAGATTTAATCCTAGTTCTTAGTAATAAGATTATGGTTGAAGAAATGCCTATTAAGAGCTATCATATTCAACATATTATTGAAATTTTAGTTGTTTCTAATGACATCTCTTACTAAAGTTTGTTCTATAATTGAGTCCTTAAGATGATAGGGCAATTGAACCATGCTTAGAGGAGTAAAGCTAGTCCAATTATCTTGTTAGAACAAATGGAGGCTCTATTGCTAAGTTTATGTTTGAATTCCATCCTGAACTGATCCCTTAGTTTAAGAATATATAGCATTGTCCGTTAAAAAATAGATTTTGGAAGCAAATTTTAGATGTTTTCCTTTCTTGGTTAGTGAGAATGGATTCATTTTAAACAAAGGAAATGCCTATTAATTAAAAGCTTTCATATTCTTTTGATCGTCAAACTTTTATTCTTAATTATAATTTTATTATACTTAGACCCCCCTCCTTCTTAACATATATTTAAGTTTAGCAATTAATTTTTTATAAATGTCATAAGACCATAAGAATCTCTTTATTGTCGCTCTAAAGTCTTAATTACACTAATATGATACATCACACGAGAAGACTAGTAAACCTAGAGGCTATTTATAATAAATTTGATAAGAAGAACTCTTTTAGAAAATGACTAGATTTTGTTGCACTAATTGGACATTCTCTTTTGAATTCTTTCTATTAGAGGATGAAATTCGATGTTTTTAAAGGAAATATGATTGCCTAAATAAGTAAAAGGAGGTTTCATAATCCTTAAACCTATCAAATTGGAAAGTCAATTAGAAATATAAGAGGAATGAGAAAAGATGAACAATTGGGTCTTATCTTAGCAAGATATGACATCTCCTTAAAGGAGTGAATAGTAGACATTAAAGGACTTCATAAGCTAGCATCGACTTTTGAGAAAAGAGTCAAATCATCTGCAAAAGATAAGTTATATAATATCAAATTTTTACATCTAGAATGATAATTAAAGTTCCTGATCACAGTTTTCTGATATATATAAGTTTTAATATTTTAACCCCATTATTCTGCAAGCATACGGGTCATTTGCGTAATATCTAAGGTGTCAATCCCACAAGAAGGGTTAATCTAATCCTGAACTTTAAGGCCAAAACAAATTGCAGAATTTCAACTGTAACTAAGCTAAAACAATAACATAATTCAATCAATCAATTCAATCAACCAATTTAACTCAAGAATTAATCATGAAATATTAACAAATCAGCAAATTACAATGTGTATACCAAGAATCAACCTAGGGAACTACCAATTGAAAGAAAGGGGAAATTTTTACCTATCTTCAACACTAACCTAATTAATTATGAAACGTTGGATTATTGGTCCTGGACTATCCTAGGGTTGTTTACTCTCTCTCGAGTTATAACCAAAAGCTCTAAATTATAAACCCTAATCAGATTATGGAAAAGTACAATTTCTCATTTCATAATTTATCCAAACCCTAATTAGATATGAAGTTTTCCACTAGACTATTGAAATCTATTTGAGATCTCTTGTCTCACAATTACCAATTTGATTGATTTCTCATTCTTATTAAATTACCTAACTCTTGTTAGCATAATTTAATTATTTTTCATCAGTTCACTTTCTCATTCTATTATCGATTTATGAAAATGCAGAAATCAATAACAATGAATCCAATTCATATAAACAATTAGATTTTTATCGAATCAAAGATTAAAATAATCTGAAGGTGAGTTTAGACAATCCTCAACATTCATAAATCCTATCTCGACAGCTATTCCAATTCTATATATAGATAAAAAATGGAAATACACTAGAAAATAGATTTGCATGGATGATGGAGGCAGCAACGACGGGAAACCTCCTGTTTTGGGAAGTACTTAATGTAGGCTTCTTCTCCATGTCTCTCTTCCTTCGTCTCTTTCTAAATCTCTTGATGAACTCTCTTTAGGGTTTCATGATGGTGGTTGATGCAAGAAGCTCCCTCTTTCTATTCTTCTTATTCTATTTATGTTCTTTTGTGCTTAGGGTTGAACTAGGGTTTTCTTGGGGTTCGAAAGGTCCAAAAAAATCCCTCAAAATGTGAAGTTTGGGAGTGGCTGCATGTCTA
Source organism: Erythroxylum dillonii (assembly GCA_032467995.1). Classification (NCBI taxonomy): domain Eukaryota; kingdom Viridiplantae; phylum Streptophyta; class Magnoliopsida; order Malpighiales; family Erythroxylaceae; genus Erythroxylum; species Erythroxylum dillonii. The sequence goes on along the minus strand of JANKYE010684125.1, from coordinate 3,790 downwards.
TCCGACACAGGCCATGATTGTGACCTACTTCTAAGCCTTCTATCACGATTGTGGTCACGATTATGTGTCAACTTTGGTGCTTCTGTCACAATCGTGACATATTGTGTCACGATAGTAGTGAAGTAAATCACTTGTTAATATAGGAATCACATAAAGTATATAAAACACACAAGAAGGGGCTTGAATTGCGTAATCTTTTCTAAATTATTAATTTTTTGAGATTTCTTGAATATCTTTACAACTATCAGATGAATACCACAAATACATTACTAAAGTTGATAAGTATTGGAATCGTAAGTAATTTTATCTACTCATCTAATAATAAGAAAATTAAATTGTAATGGTTAGAGAATAGATGCCGCAATTTTATACTGGTTTACCCCAAATCTTGGGCTACATCCAGTTCTCAGAGTTTGTCTAAGATTTCACTATACTCTTCAAATTTACAAGTATTCTTTCTACCCTTCCAGAGCCTCTTCAGGTCTCTTTCACAAAATATTCTTTCCGCTATCTTAGCCTCTCCAGGCTCTAGCCTTTTCTTTCTCTCTCTAAGAAAGATAATTTTGACCTTTATGTTACAGTTGTATTCGCTCTCTGGTTTCACTCTTTGAATACAAAATTTCTTTAAGTATTGTATAATCAGAATTTTCTCTCTTGTAAAAAAGTTATTTTAGTCTTCGACTAGGACTAGTATTTATAACCAAAGTCTACAATTGTCTTCTTGAGAAACTGCTTCTTTAATCTTCTAGAAACCATTATTTAGTTGAGTCCTGTAACTAACTCCAACTAACTAACTATCTGACGTTCTAGAGTATCTTCCATTTTGTATCATCTAAGATTGTCGCTTCGTCTGGTATTACATTTCGTTTGTTATTGCGCTTCGTCTGTTATTATGCTTCGTTTGTTATTGCGCTTCGTCTATTGTTGCACTTCATCTGTTGTTGCACTTCGTCTGTGATGACGTGTATTGTCTATTTCTGGTGTATCGTCTGGGATGACTAAGTGTTACTTATATTTTTCTGCAAACTTAACAAACTTATCAAAATATTTCATACATTTCTAAGATTATTATTATTTAATTGTCACCAAAATTAATAGAAGTGAAGTCTTCTTGTCTTAACAATCTCTCCCTTTTTGATGATAACAAATAATCATAATTTAAGAAGATAAAATGATGTTTAGATGAATAGAAGAACAATATTTAGATGAATAACGAGGCAAAAACATAAGAAATGCAAATGCATATATGATATATAAAAGTACAAAAGTTTTCTATCTTCTCTTCTTATTCTCCTCATATTCTTTCTATCTTCTTCTCCCCCTTCAACCATGATACTTCTGTACTGTCCTCTTGTAACTTTTCCAACTACCTTGAAGTTTGCATCTATGGTGGAAACTCTAAATTGATTTCTTGATATTTTTGAAATGTGATGTGAAACATAGGTACCCCTAGGGTGAGCTGCATTGCATGCATCATCTATGTGCTGCATAACTGCTTGAATATGCTCTTCCTAACTCTTTTATAACTCTTTCACCTCTTTTTTGCTTACTTCCTTGATCATCTAACTCATGTCGAAGTCTTATGCCTTCCCGACCTTATTTGGAAAAAAACCTAACTACAAAATTCAAACTATCTAAACGTCAAAAGAAATAACATGGAATTAATAATCTATGGGTTGCTTCCTATGTAGCGCTTCTTTTAACATCGATAGCTTGATGCTCTTCCTATGCTCAAGGTGGTTCAAATGAATCGTGTAATGGTAGCGTAGTCATCGATCTTACAATTTGCACATAAGCTACCATGCCCTAGTTCCACCTCCTTCTACTTTACCTTCCTTTGCCTTCTCCTCTGCGTTCATTTCTTTCTGAATTCATTCCCAGGATCCTCAATATCTTCCCATTATGCTCAAGGTTACATTTCTTTGATGTAAGTTGGAAGTAAGGAAGAACTGTTGTCATTCTTTGACAGAGTGAAGGTTATTTGATGCTTTCTGACCCTCAGAGTTAGTTCACCCCCATCAACATCAATTATTGAGCGACCAGTAGCCAATAATAGTCGTCCAAGGACCATATGGGTTTCCACATCTTCTTTAATATATAATACAAAGAAGTTTGTAGGGAAGGTGAATATATCGATTTATACTTGCACATCCTTAATAATACCCTTCAACCGATGAACTATTATGTCCTCTGTCTTCACTAGTATCGTAGTGGGTTCTAACTCTTCTAACCTTAATTTTTGACAAAAGGTATAGGGCATTGTATTAATACTCGCACCCAAACCTACGAATGCCCTGTCTATTTTAACTCTATTGATACTGCAAGGAATGTAAAAATTCCCTGTGTCCTCTTTCTTCTGTGCTTTATTAGGGTTTTCTTTCGTTATGAGCTCCTTAACCCTCTTCTTGATTCATTACCTTAGTATGTAGTTGTTCAGGTATGTCCTCAACATTATTTAAATCAGCCTTCTTAGAATTCCTCACCGCCTTACTTGAATTTGACTTCCGCTGAGCTAGAATAAGGTACAAAAATTCAGGTCAACGTTCCTTGATTGACTTAATTATAAGCTCACTTGAAAGGAATTCCATATTTACTTGTCCTTCTCCATTGTCTCCATCTTCTTTTTTATGTTTGAGTTTCTTTTCCTGGGTCTTAGTAATGGCCATAATTCATTCCTTTGGGTTAGATTTGGTATTGCTTTTAAGGATTCCTACATTATAAGTTGAAAACCTTTACTAGTTGACTTACTTGGACCTTCAAATTATGTATTGAAGAGGCGTGGTTCTTAGTGACTTGCTCAAAATTGCTTTCAAGCCTTTTATGTGCGTCCTCTATGCCTAATTTTATCTAAAATCCTATCCATCTTGGATTCCATTCAACTCAGTTTTTCTTATTGGAAACCTGGTTGTCCTTAAGGTCTGAATTGTCCTCCAGCATTATTCGTCCAAAAGAAGTTAGGGTGATTCTTCCACGTAGGGTTGTATGTGTTGAAGTAGGGATTATTTCCCCCTCCTTGTCCAAATTGAGCTCCCATATAACTAACTTGTTCTGGATCGTTATCTTTCATCAAGAAGTAGTCCACCATATCATAATCCATCTATCTACAGTGTTCACACTTTAGTTGCACGACTTTTACCAAATGTGAGGACGAAGCCTTTTGTAATGTATCACTCTCATAGAGTATATGCCTGAATGTATAGATGATTATTCAAGAACATGCTCTACGAGGATAGCACATTAAGACGATCGCATCACAACATTTTAAGGCATCACATATCAAAAGCATTTCAAACATTCATTTTCGATCATTTCATTCACAATCATATTAAATCACAAATGTCATTATATTTTAGGGTTTACATATACATTTGACAATAGGTGAGAAATGATATTCTTGATGCATAATGACGAGAGACATCTGCAGGTACAACTAGTCCTGACCACTAACTCATGCCCAATTGCAGTAGCTATACTCCAATTAGTCTAACTAAATCTCCTCTAAACCTAAAAATTAATATTGCAATTTTGATGATTTTGCGAACTTAGTGAGTGAAAAATCATCGATGTATTCACTCAATTCAGATACACAGAGACAAGTCATATCCTAATTGAACAAGTGTTACATATCATCTAATTTTAAATATCATAACACACTTCATCATACCTTATCAAGTACATCAAGATTATCATAATCTCATAAGTATATCAGGTAAGCTAACATTTCATATCACAACACATCCTTATTTACTTTTCAACAGTATTTCAAACAATTCAATCAGTCATTTATATT
>JANKYE010683073.1:0-10765 GCA_032467995.1 Erythroxylum dillonii | reverse complement strand
CCCCTGTTTCCCTTTTCTTCTTCTTCTTCTTAAGTTCATTTTCAATTTCCAGAATATGTAAACATTGTTTCAAATTCTAGAAATACACCCTTGAACTTTGCTTATGTTGGTTACTGGTTCATTGCCTTCGGAATAACGGTTCATAACAATGGTGCTTTCATTGAACTCTCCATAGATGGGAGAGCACCAGACCCAGTTTTGTGCTATGGATGATCGTATTACCACTCTCATCGATACACCAGTGACGATGGCTCGATTTTCAGGCTCCAATCCAGATCGATGGATACTCCAGGCAGAGCGCTACTTCAATTTCTACCGGATCCGTGACGATGATCGTGTGCTCATCTCCTCCCTCTACTTTGACGACGACAACGCTTACTGGTTCGATTGGATGTACCGCAATCGTCAATTGGCTGGTTGGGATGCCTTCATGAGAGTTATTCTTCTCCGTTTCCGGCCAAACGACAACGTTGTTGGCCCTAAATTGCTCGACCAAATGACGGAACAAATGAAAACCGTCACAACAGTGCATTCAAATTTTGTTTCCGATATGACTTCATATGAGATCAACACGGTCGGAGACCTTGGTGTAGCTGACGTCATACAACAAGATCCATTGTTGAAGCTCGGTAATGTGTTCGAGGAAATGCTCAAGACACCCTCTAATGCAACGTGTGTGCTTGGGATTGGCGAGAACGATGGATTTGAGCTCGTCGATGATGTTTCAGTCTCACACGACATCGTTGAAGCTGAAGTTTTCGAACAAATGCCGGACCGAATGGAAACAATTACACCAGCGAATTTGGATGGTGTTTATGGTTTGGTTGCTGCAGTCGAGGTGTTCAATGAAATGCCAGCGCAAGAAATCACTCAAGCCGTGGAGTTTGTGGCGGTCTATGAACCACACGATGTTGAAGACAATCAAATGCAGTCTCAAGAGACAGCTTCGAGTGAGATTCCGCCTGCTTGTTTGATGAGTATGTGGGATCCCTTCACTGCCTCAGGTTGCAGAGGCCATTTTTGGTTTCCAAGTCACCAATTCGGTGGTTGCTGCAATCAACTTCTGGTCTCGTCGAAAATAAGTTTTTTTTGATTCGGGTATTTCCAAGCTCAAACTAAATGCAAATGGGTTGATTGCGCATCGATTCCATGTTGATTATTTTCACAATGTTGCTAATATTATCACAAATAATGCTGTAGAATTTATCTTGAATAAGGCTGAAGAGGACACTATTTTGTTGTTGGGTACTTGTATTGTGGATTCCACCGAAAGGTGTAATGGAGTCCGATCACTATATGATCAGCTAGTGTTGGTGAATGTGTATTACGGTGGCCCAATTGGTGAGTACTTTGCTCGTGTGACTTTTATATATTTTGATCCAGGAGGTCAATATGTTTCTCATGCTCTTCTAATTGGTCTCGAATCTCGAATTGGGCATGTGCATCACGTTTTGCACCCTGTAGGCAAGGTTTTTTCTATCGACAGTCAAGATGAAGTCGAAGTTGAAGTATATGAGTTGTTACTAATTCAGGCTTTAGTCCAATCTAAGTTTTTCGATCCTGGCATTTTCGTTGTTGCTGCATCACTATTGATTGAATGCCAATTACCAATCTTTTCTGATCCAAGCCATGTTATACTATGGTCATTTGAGCTCAACCTTGGTAAGCCTATGGCTGCTGTGAGTTACATGGCTAAGAAGAAACAATTTACTATTGGGGATTATTTGTATATATCAAGAAAGCTTGTAATATTGCCCATGGGTGATTCAGTGTTGCTACCAGTTCAAGTTTTTGGGTATTTCACAGTGCACTTGTTTTTATTACCACTAGCTCAGTCTGATGAGTTCAATGGACTCAAGCATTTGCAACAACTCACTATGCTAGCTAAGTTTTTCAAGTTGCAATTAGTTTCTAGCCCGCAATCTACTGAAGTAATTTTTGCTGACGAGTTTGATCTGTTGTTGCATCATTTGGAGGATGTTTGTACGGGTTCCGTTCGAGATATTATGTCTTGGTACTTCAAAGACTTTGGTGACACTGCTCCATGGACAATCACTGATAAGGTTATCGATCTGCGCATTCGGCCACTTATCGAGTACGAATGCAAAGCTATGTGTTGGCTTTTTGCTTCCAAGATAACAGACGGGGCTCAATTTGTTAAAAGACAAGCCATGCTTAAGAACTGTACAAGAGAAGGCGTTGAACAAACTCAACCAACCTGTTGCAAAGAAATTCACGCTGATCTTCTCAACAAAATTTCTAATTTGGGTGTCTTGCTGCTTATTTCAAGAGAAGGGGAAGTGATGGATTTAATGGATAAAGGCAGTACGGTAACATATCAGCTCGAGTTACTGGATTCCACTCGGATTCATTGGATGTTCCATATTTTGTTGTTTACAAACTGTGTTGAACACGTTGCGCAACAAGTTACTCCCTTAATCCTTGTTGATTCCGAAGCTTCTTACATGCTACAACCGATGTCGATACTTATGAAACTTATGCTGCAGCATGCTACTTTTGTGATGAAGTAGTGGCTGATTCCATGGGATTGGTGCTACTCTCTTGCCTTCAACCTTGAGGACAAGGTTGTCTTAAAGGGGGAGTAATGTTATGAATAGGGCCGAAAGCCCATTGATTGAGCTGAGCCGAGTGAATCGAACGACTGCATGCCGTGTTAACCGAGCAACCACTTGCTTTATAGTTAGGGGAAATTAGCAGAATCGGTTATCGAAATTGTTAAGCAAATTGAAGTCTCCTTCTCATCCCCTGTTCTCTCTATTTCTCTTCTCATCTAAATCCCCTGTTTCCTTTTTCTTCTTCTTCTTCTTAAGTTCATTTTCAATTCCCATAATATGTAAATATTGTTTCAAATTCCAGAAATACACCCTTGAACTTTGCTTATGTTGGTTACTGTTTCATTGCCTTTGGAATAACGGTTCACAACAAGATGCCAATGTCATATCCGACGATGAATCCCCCAACAGCAGCAATAATACATGTAATTATGAGGAGAGTCTGTGTTGTAAGGAAAAGTCAACACCAGCAAATGACACCACATAAAAAATATAGCAAGACACCTTATCAATTCTGTTTTGTTCTTTTCATCATTATTCTTTGTCTTTATTTAGGTACTACAGATTGAAAATTGTTAAGTTTGTTACGAAAGAATAACAAAAAAGAGAGAGTATGAAATCAAGTGTATATATATATATATATCTTCTCAAATCATGAATAAAATTCATTCATTTCTTACAAATTTCAATCCTCATTATTGTCTTCTACATGGTATCAGAGTAGAGAAGCTCTTGATATCCGAAAACCCCTAATTTTGCTAGTATGCTTGGTAACAAAAGTGAGAGTAGTGACATACAAAACTGATTCCAGATGGGAGATGAAGAGTTTGAATCGTACGAAATGGCGACGTCAAAAAATTCAGGAGCTATACTGGTAGCCACATTGCTTGACGAGACAAATTACCTGCAGTGGAGTCGAGCAATGGCCATTGCCCTAAAAGTTAAAGACAAATACGGGTTCGTTAATGGAGCTTGCAAGGAATCAGAGAACAACCGACTCTAAGGAGATTGCTAGGTCCTTTTTTATTGTGACTACTGCGAGAAATCTATGGGAAGAACTTAGAAATAGGTTTGGAGAAAGTAATGGACCCTAAATCTTCCAATTAATGCAAAGCATCAATAATTTGAGACAGGGAAACGATTATGTAACTAGCTATTTTAACAAGCTAAAAAGGTTGTGGAACGATCTTGGAAGTATTATGCCTTTTAAAGCTTGTTCTTGTGAAATTGGTAGTAAGAATGTTAATGTTGAAGAAAACAACAAACTGGTTCAATTTTTAATGGGGTTAAGGGATGATTATCGCAGTGTGATTAGTCAAATTATGTTGTATGATCCTTTGCCTAATATAAGTAAAGCTTAGTCCATGGCTCTGATAGTTGAAAAGCAAAGCGATATTTCTGGTTTATTTGAGAATTCGAATGAAACTGGTCACATAAATGTTGCTCTTAGTGTGAAATCTAGTGGAAATAGAAAGGAAGATGCAAAGGAGAGTAGTTTCGCTTTTGGATCAGCAACTAGAAAGAGGAGATTCGTTAAAAGGGATGATAAATACTGCACCTACTGTCACGAAAGTGGTCACACGATGGAAACATGTTTTAAAATCTACGAAGAGCCAGATTGGTTTAAGGAGCTAAAACAAAAAAGGGCAAGAGAAAGGGGGGTCTATGTAGCAGCTGCAGTTGAGAGTCCTCTTGATATTAGACAGGGGAGCCAAAACGCTGAGACAATTGAATCTGAAACTGAACTCAATTTATTATCTTGACAAGTACAGGAGCTAATGAAGCTGGTAAAAGGAAAAGGTATGATTGAGGCAAACCAAGTAGCATTCAATAGCTATGTAGGTACGAATTCTTTTCGCAATAATAATGTTTGCATTGATTATGATCATAGTTTGTGGATAGTAGACTCGGGAGCCTCCACCCATATGACCTTCAACAAAAACAAACTCAAAACCCTCATAAACACACATTATCTTACACCTGTGACTCTTCGAGATGGGTCTTTAACCCCCTATTAATCAAGTAGAAAAGGTAGACTTAACCAAGGAAATAACGCTAAAAATGTCCTTTATATCTTAACATTTCATCACAATTTGTTGTTTGTTTGTAAACTTGCACAACAAAACAACTTAGCTGTAATTTTCATGTCCAACAGGGTGTTTTTATAGGACCTCATTACTGATTATGTCGTGGCTAGCTGCAAGGAAATTAGAGGTGTATGCAGGCTCGAACCACATCACTTCTTACCACCGAAAACCAAGAAAGGTCCTTCCTTGAAATTCTATCTCGATGAAAATTTTGCTTGTAATGTGATCGATGATTATGGCTTATTACACTCTCGATTTGGTCATGTATCCTTTAAGGTTTTAAAACATTTGAACTTTTGTTGCTCAAAAATACCTAAAAATTTCTTTTGTGAAACATGCTCTTTGGCAAAACAAACTAGAAAACCTTTTGGTAAGCATAATATCATAGCTACAAAAGCTTTTGAGTTACTACATTTGGACCTTTGAGGCCCCTTCATAACCAAAAATATTGATGGTTCAACATATTTCTTTATGATTGTTGATGAATATAGTAGAGTCGTATAGACCTTTTTATTAAGCACCAAAAACCAAGTTCACAAAACTCTTACCATATTCATCACCATAATTGAAAATAATTTTAAACAAACCATTACGACTATACGATCGGACAACGAAACCGAGTTTGTGAACCATTTGAACCATCAATTATTTGAAAACAAAGGATGTTTCACTAAAAAACCTACATTCATACGCCCTAACAAAATGGAGTTGTTGAACGAAAACACAAACACCTCCTTCAAATCACTCGAGCGCTTATGGTCCAAGCAAATTTACCAAAAGAATTTTTGTGGGAAGCTCTTTTAAACGCTTCTCACATAATAAATCACCTATCGACGAAAGCGTTATCATGGGACACACCTTACAAAAAATTACACACAAAAAAGCCGACTGATGACCATCTCCGCACCTTTGGGTGTTTTATGTTACGCCACTAACACCACTCCCCGTAAAGAAAAACTGGACCTATGAGCAACGAAATGTTTATTCCTTGGATACTCAACCAATCGAAAGGCTTACAAATTACAAGCAATCGACACAAAACAAGTAATTTTTAGTCGAGATGTTTTTTACGAAACCTTATTTTCGTATAAACAATCCAAAGAAGCTGAACACAATACTGACCGATTGTTTGGACCATCCAACTTAAATACCTATACCCAAACTCAACTAGCCAGTTTCCCAAACTCAGCTACCCAACCCTCATTGACGGATTCACCCAAACCTACACCATTACCATCATCAATTACTACCGACATTTGAAATCCCCAAATTGGAACCCTATATCCTTCCAATACCCAATCAACTTTCGATAACATCACCATACCTACCTGATTCAGTACCCAACACTGGAAACCACCACAATACCTTAATGATTACATTACTACCCTACCAAATCGAGCTCTTAATGCTTCCTTGCAGCTCTTCATGGACCACGACAAGCTGATCTTCTCCACTTCCCATAAAACCTTCCTGGCTAACTTGTCTACTGACTATATACCGTTTTCTTATGAAAGTGCTAAATAGGAGCCATTGTGGTTGGAGTTTGAAGCTTTGGAAAGAAGCAGAACCTAGGTATCATCCACGTTACCAGCAGGAAAGAAGACATTAACCACGAAGTAGGTATACAAAATCAAAAGAAAACTAGACGGACAGATTGAAAGACGGAAAGCACGTTTGGTTGTGAAGAGATTCAAGTAAATCCTGGGCGTTGATTACTTCAACGTATTCTCTCCTGTTGCGAAGCTTACTACAATTCGCACTATTCTTGCTGTTTCCACAGTAAACAGGTGGCCATTCCCACATGGATATAAACAACGCTTATCTACATGGAAAAATCGACGAAGAAATTTACATCTCATCACCTCAAGCTATAACATAATGCGACCAAGGAAGGTACTAAGAGTTGGAATTGGAAATCTCTATACGACCTAAAATAGGCAGGAAGGCAATGGAATAAGGAAATCACGATAAAATTGACTATTTACGGGTTTGTCCAAGTAGACTCAGATCCCTGTTTGTTAATAAAAAGTAACGATACTGACTTTGTAGCCTTAATTATCTATGTAGATGATGGATTGATCACCAATTCTGATGAATCCCTGATAAGTGATGCGAAAGGTTTCTTGAATGATTTATTTACCATAAAGGATAAGGGATACATAAAGTATTTTGTTGGTATTGAAATAGTTAGATCAAAGTATGGTATGATATTATCCCAACAGAAGTACATACGTGATATATTGGCTTATTTGAATTTGGGAGATTTGAAAAGTGTTGATGTGCCAATGGTTTCATGACTGAAATTGAATTATGATGATGGTGCTTTATTAGTCGATGTTGAGAAGTATAGGAGAATCGTTGGGCAATTTTTGTATCTGAATTTTACGCAAACTAATATCACATATGCAACGCATCAATTAAGTCAATACACCACTACCCCATGAGAACCACATTGGAAGGCACTAACTCATGTGTTAAGGTATCTCAAAGGCAGTGTTTCAAAGGTATTATTTTACTAGGCAAACTCTGAAAACAAAATGTTAACTTATTCTGATGCAGACTGGGCAGGAGACCTAGTCACCCAAAAATCTATTACAAGCATTTACATATTTCTGGGTTCATCTTTAATTTCTTAAAAGACAAAAAATAGCAAGCAATCAGCAAATCTTCCGCTGAAGTCGAATACAGGAGTATGGCCAGTACTCTCTGCGAAATAAAGTGGTTAAATTACATCTTAAGAGATCTGCAAGTGAAGGTTCCATTGCCAATTCCACTAAGATGCGACAACATGGCAACAATCCATATCTCCAACAATCCCGTGTTTCATGAGCGTACCAAGGATCTAGATATCGATTGCCACTTGGTACGTAATTCAGTCCACAATGGTTTTCTCAAAACAAGTCACTTATCTTCGAAGTTTCAATTGGTCGATGCATTCAGAAAGGCTTTTCCAGCACCAACACTTCACACAGCTTTAGATAAGTTGGGTTTATATAAACTCCAACTTGAGGAGGGGCTGTTGGACTCACAGAAAAAGTCAACACCAGCAAATGACACCACATGGAAAATATAGCAAGCCACCTCATCAATTCGGTTTTGTTCTTTTCATCATTATTCTTTGTCTTTATTTAGGTACTACGAGTTGGAAATTGTTAGGTTTATTACGAAAGAATAACAAAAAAGAGAGAGAGTACCAAATCAAGTGTATATATATCTTCACAAATGATGATTAAAATTCATTCCTTTCTCACAAATTTCGATCCTCACTATTGTCTTCTACAGTCTGCCTTGGTACTGCTCTACTCGCTCCTTGGCCACACCAACCGGCCATCTTCTCCAACGAAATTCAGGAGAAAAAGAGAACCAGAAGCTAACAAAGAGACAAAACTTTGTTCATTACTATTGATGAACGAATACCACATAGGTTGCTACGGGTCTCCTGAGAATTCTTTGGACTTAAATACATGAATTTAATGGAGAAAACTTCCCATTTATCTGTCATGGAATTGAATATGGTTTAGTCAACTCTTCGACTTTGGATGAGAAACCAACTTGTTATCTGGTAACATGCTTCCATGGTGAACTACAGTGTAGAGAGAGTTATTTATTTTTTGTTCTTTTTTTGCAGATTGCAGCCTATTGTTTATGATCGAAGCAAAATTATTTTAACCAAGAAATTGGAAGATTCAGAATATAAATAAGAACACTTGATTACTCTCGATGAAACTTTATAAATGAAATGTATCCAACACATTGATATCAATATGTAAACTTGACAAGAACTCATGGTTGGAGTGAATCACTAGAGTTTGAAGTTGAAAATGACGAGTTGTCTTCATCCCAGGACTTGGTGGGTGATTTAGACCTTACTGTAGCTTTCATGTAGGTGTTTTTATGGCAGCTTCTTTATGGAATTTATAGCAGGATTTGTTTCTTGTACAAGCTTTTCCCATAGAAAAACCAAAGCAGAAATTTTGTTCGAGTTTGATTCAAATCGATTAGACTTAGATTCTCACAAATGTTTTCGACTTAACCAATCATAATAAGTTAGCTCATACTCGTACTAAATTAACCCGAAAATAATGAATCAAATTAGATTTAACCGAACTATCTTAACAAATTTTTTACTTGAACTCACTGTTACATCTTAAAGAAATGCTGTAGGGATTGGAGCAAAACCGAGCAAGGACCAACCATTTGAAATCCAACCTTGAATCAAGATTATCTTTGTCACTCCAGCAATCCAGTTATAAGTGACAACCATGAAGCTCCTACTTGCTTGCATTCATATGGAATTCTAATGGCAAATAAGTTCAACTTGCCTGACAGGAACCAAGTTCAAATAATCGTACAACGTCAATTGTTTTGTAAAGAACGCCATACAAATGATTGTTGTTCACATGATTTTCTGACTTCAGAAGCTATAAGGCGATCTAATAAAGAATATCTCAAAACTGGTAATGGATTATTATCATTACATTCTGATAGGACTCGTTATATATCAAACAGCATAAGGTAAATAGAGAATTGATGGAAAAGAAAAGATAGATCTGTAGAAGTTCATTAATAACGAGAATGTCATCAATACTGCCCAAGAGCACTTACGGGGAGCTGTGAACCTCTACTAATCGCTACAAAGACCCAAGATAAGAAAAATGACCATCCCCTCTCTTATATGACTTATAGTAACGGATTCTTCTCACAAAGATGACGTGGCAGCAACACTTACACCTATACAGACGCAATAACAACTTATCATGGCAAAAATAACAACTTCAACAAACTGACACCAGCTCGTAAAGGAGTCAATATGACAGATCCTTCACAGCCTTGGGTCTCCCAGTTTTCCCTTCCTTCTCCTATAGACCAATGGGAGCTTATCAATACTCCCCCCTTTTAAATTCACCTTGTCCGCAAGGTGGAAGGTTGGAAATTGTTGCCGAATCTCACCAGCCAACTCCCAAGTTGCTTCAAAGTCGGGAAAATTCTTCCATGAAACCAGCACCCCCGCTCCCTGAGGTCCCTGGCGCACCTCCTTAATAGTAGCTGGTTCCACTAGCCACTCCAGGCCTTCAGTCAAAGAGGGAGGCAACGGTTGCACTTTCTCCAAGTTGCCTACAACGCGCTTCAATTGTGACACATGGAAGATGGGGTGGATAGCAGCTGTTGGAGGCAACTCCAACTTATAGGCCACCGGACTGATACGCTGCAACACTTTGAAAGGGCTGAAAAAATGTGGGGACAATTTCTCATTAACCTTCCGAGCTAACGAACGCATCCGGTAGGGCTGCAGTTTCAAAAACACCATGTTGCCCACCTGAAATTCGACTTCCCTACGAAGTGTGCCAGCTTTCTGCTTCATATAGTTCTGGGCAAAACATAGCTGATCCATCAACTCAGTCAAAACTGCATCCCTCTGCTTTAAAGACTCCAAATCAAAGATGGCAATGCACCTGGAAGCCTCATACCAAAAAAGAGGTGGAGGATCCCTCCCATAGACAATCTTAAAAGGGTTGCTATGTGTCGTAGAGTGATATGAAGTATTAAACCAATACTCAAACCAAGACAGCCATGAAGTAAAGTAAACTGGACGTTGATCAAACATGAAAACAGGTAATCTACTGTAAATGGTCGCACCTATTTCTGCTCATATGTCAATTCTCATGGTTGATGAATCAAATTTTCAAAAGGAAGTGATCAATCCAGCTTCACTGATGAGAACAAGAAATGCACGAACCAGAACGATGACAGGAAACCGACCGTGCCCATCGCAAGCATAATTGCTAGAACCATCAGAAGAGAGTATCCTAGGTAGAGGGTCGCAGACACAGGTCCACTCAAACTCTTGAGATCAAATATTAGATAGTTGATGGAGTACAAGAAAATGTAGATGGCAACTGAACCTGAAGCAAAGAATGACTTCCACCACCATTTCCAGTCCTCCGCACAGAGATGCATGTAGGTTAAAACAAGAGAAGCTTCTGCACAAACCACCACAAGTAGAATCACAACAATCAAGAGAAACCCAAACACGTAGTAAACGCGGCCCATCCAGATGCTAGACATGATGAAGAACAGTTCAATGAAAAGTGTACCAAAGGGCAG
>JANKYE010681164.1:0-10772 GCA_032467995.1 Erythroxylum dillonii | reverse complement strand
ACAAAAGTGAGACGGAAGCGCGAAGATAAAAGTCAAACGATAGAAAGTGAGACAGAAGCGCAAGATAACAATTAGACAGAAGGAAGTAAGACGGAAGATAAGATAAAACAAAGTCAAACTCAGACGAAGCAAAAGTCAAACTAGGACGATAAAAACTAAGACGAAGCAAAAGTCAAACTAAGATGATAGAAACTAAGACGAAGCAAAGTCAAACTAAAATGAAACAAAAGTCAAAATCAGGTGAAGCAGAGTCAAACTAAGAGGATAGCTAAATGGGGATTTTTAAAGAAATTACTAAAAGGGGATCAGTGAAAAAATATGCACAATTCATCCCCCCTTCTTGTGCATTCGTATATCGATTATTAAGTCTTTATTACCGCGTGATTCACTTCAAAACTAAGACAAAGCAAACTGATGATGAATAAGTTCTAGCTTTTTTGCGTTTATATGCACGGTGCATTTATGCCTGACAAATCTGCAAAAAAAATTTCCGAAGAGTGAAGAAAAGTAAGACGAAAGATGAAGCGGAAAGTAAGATGGAGGAGAAACTAAGATGAAGGGAAGACGGTCAATTTTTGCTTCGATTTCTCATATAATTGGGCACTTATATTAACTTTTAGATTGTTTAATTTGGTTTAGAACATAGGGAAAAAGGTAATGCAATCCAAAAATAATTGGAACTAAACAATTGTAAATGAAAATGCAAACGATATTTGAATATACAAAAGCTTCAAAATACCGGAGACAATTAGATCAGTATGTTGATAATAGACCAAATACTGCTAATGAAGTATATATAAAAGTAAGCAGCAAGCTGAAGCAGTATGAAGTTTGTATGCAAATGTCCAAGAAGGTTGCTTGTATAATTGTCTCTCTGATAATTGTCATTTCATGTTCACGTTCTTTGACTTCTTTAAGTAAAAGTTCATAAGAATTTTGGTTTTTTCCTGTTACGAAGAGTGTCTGGAGTCGAATGTGCATCTAATTGTGCCGTACATTCAATATTGCTGATTGACTTATCAGTTTGTGACGACGAATTGTTTTCAGCATGGCAGAATCTTTTTTCAAGACATTGTCTAACTAATGAAGAAGATTTGGGAATATGGTCTGAAAATATAAAAGATCATAATATATTAGGCAGGTAATATAAGGTGAGATTACTGGAAAGCAAATGGTAGATATGAAAATAATAAAAGATGACGTTAAAGATGGAATAAAATGAAGGAGGAATGAAAAACACGTGAGATTGTTAGAGGTGTAATTTCATCATTGTTTGACTGATCATCAGTTGAAGGTTGGTTATTTTTTGCTAGTGAAAGTGAAGGCTCTTGTACTTTGTGAGCGTCAATTTTTCGGTAGTAAACAATAGTAAATCGCTGCGTTGCATCTGATGACTGAGTGTTTGCTGGTTTCATATAGAGAAGAAACGTATTGGTTTTCAATTATCTATGTAGGTTCTCTAATGTAAGATCCAAGTTCTTATAATGCAAAGCAAAAAATGTCTATCATCAGTGAAATCACTACATAAAGATATTCAGGGCTGATTAAATTGGAAATGTAGATGGAAGAAGGAAGGAAGAATATAACCTCATTAAAATATTGCATAGCTTTAAGCACAGTGAAATTCAAAAGTTTTTCAGCAATGTCCCCGAAAATGGAAGCCGTGATAGTTCCTGTTTCGTCAATCAAATCTATGTCATATCGGCACCTGTACAATAAAGTTAGAGTAGTTCATAAAGATGAGTGTGGGTGGAAAAGATGTACAGGTGACATGTAACTAAAAAAGTAGTCTGAAAATTTAAAAATTTACATACAAGGAATAAGCAACAAATTGAAGATCGTAAATAGATGGGAGAAACCTTGGTTCAGCTGTTAGTTTTTGTCTGCAATAATTACAAGTGAAGAGAACTCCATATGCAGTAGCTGTAGAGTGAAAGCATTTCTGGCAAGCTATATACCAATTTTTCTTGTAGAAGGTGTTGAAAGGAAATTTGAGCTTTAATCCATGATATCTAGGGAAAAATCGATAAGAAGATTTAGAGGGACAACTTTAAAATTAAATATTGAAGAGGAATATGTAAATGTAATTACCTTGGATGTAGAATCTAGAAACATGATCTTGGTGACTTTTTGGCGAGATGCAGAAGATATATCAAGATTATATTTGAAGTAAGGTTGTTGATTGACTAGGTTTTTGATTTCTTTATTATTTCGCCATGCCATGTAACATAATAATTAGATCGATGATAATATAACAAATTAAAAATTTCCTGCATAATTTGTAACGAAATATTGGAAACGTTGTACATAATATAATGGATTACCAATTTTTAAGATCTGTAACTTCTTGTATTGGTGGGTCAACGAGGATTGCTGAGTCAAACCATGTTGAAATGCAACACATAACATTTGAAAATGTAAGTTTAAGATAGAATAAAAAGGCACACAGTAAAATGTAATATTATAAAGAAGGAAAAACATACCATTGTAGAAGTTGACTTTGAGCCTTGTACAGACAATAATTGGATGAGAGTGAAGTGATTCTGGAATTTGTTGGCCCTCGTTGTCAACAAAAGAATTCCACAGTGATAGTATGACCGTTTGTTTTCTAATAAAAAACAAGAGATGTTAGAAAAATGTTAATTTTTCTAAACTTTAACGGTAAATATTAACAAAGACAGAAAGTGAATTACTCTTTGTTGGTGATAACAAATTTTTGTACAATTGAAGCTCTTCCATCTTTGATGATTTCTTTTTTATCCAACACTTTAATAATGAGGGCTAAAATATCTGTGTTAAAGACGAACGTAATTAGTAATGGAAAAGTTTTTTGAACATTGTATGAAGAGATATATTAAGCATCTAACAAATTGATTTTTGATTGTCGTCAACAGAATCCATAAGGTTTTTGAAAGGTGTGAACTTTAATTTGATAGGGATGATTGTATCGGTTTCTATCACAGGCTCGATGACAGTGCGGCTTGTAATATCCACTGTATTTTCAAATTTTTGCTTTGGTATTGAGGCGGAATCGATTTCACGATGGCATTAGAGATGATATACTTCTTACATGGTTGCAAGATGTTGCCAATTCTTTGGATGTCATTGTTGAATGTGATACCCTCAACTTGCAATCCCTGTTAGTTATAAAGAAGTTATTGATAGGTAAGTTGATAAAATGTAAAAGGAAGAAAGTGTAATCAATATACCTTAGAATCGCACAAGATAAACTTTTGTCTTTTAGATGGTGTAGCAGGGGAAGAGATGATATGTTGTTTTTCTTGCAATATCACTTCACAAGACCATGATTGCACTCCAGGGAAAATATCCTTGATCAGTAGATGATTTTCCATGCTGAAAGAATATGTTAAATGGTCAAGTGAAGAGAAATAATTATTCATATGAAATTTAATTATGTGAACTGACAAAACAAACAAGTAATATACCTTTGAGGAAATTTGATGTTTTATAATTTGACCAATTGAAAAATTTCATGGAAAAAAATATTTCTTGTTTTTTTTTTCCCGAAGTCTGAAGATTCAAAAGTTCCAGGAATAATAAGAGCTTTAACTGATTGAGGAGTTCGAGCTCTTGACAGAGCCACATATAGTTGTCTATGTGAAAATACAAGTTGATGGAGATAAATTCCTACATGATTAAGTTTTTGACCTTGGGATTTGTTTATGGTCATTGCAAAACACAAACAAATTGGAAATTGTGTTCTAATGAAAGGAATTCCATTTTTTGGTTCTCCAGAGATTGCAAAGGAATCTTAGGTATAAAAATTAATTTTCCTTTGTGAGGTCCAAAAACAATTTCAGCTAAAATTGTATGATCTTTTAGCTATTTGCATATCAACCTTGTTCCATTGCATAATCCCTCAGTTGGATTTAAATTTCTGAGAAGCATTATTGGAGAACCTTCTTTCAGCAAAAGCTTATGTGGAGGTAGGCCTTTGGGGTTTAAAGAATTGAGAAAATCTTGATAATCATCTTGGTGTCTTCGATTGACCATCTTGTCAAAACTCACATATGAATGCATATTTCTTGGTAATTTTTGAATCATGATGTCATTAATTTCATCAACACAACTATTTGTTGGATATAGCATGCATCTGTTTATCATCTGATATGGGTCGGATGAATATAAGCTTAGGTCAGGGAAGACGTTTTCCAATAACCTAGTGAGGATAATTGTACATTAGAAAAATTTAATAGTAATTGGAAAAAAGGATAGCAAATTTTTTAATGAAAAAAGTGCTGACCTATTAAGAGATTCGTCCTTGTTGTTATAAGGAATAATTAGTTTATTTGGTAAACATATTTGATCTTGTTCATCCATTGGCTCAGTGCCTTCTCTAACGCGCAATAAGAAATCACAAAAAATTAGATTTGAGACAGCTCTCATATTTTTTGTTAAAGAGAATTTGGAGATGTGGGGCCAGAGATGTGAATTTAGAAGACTTGAATTAATGAGTTGTTGTTTCATTGCTTGGTGAATAACTGGCAATGTTTGACGAAAGTTGCCACCGAATACAACAATTTTACCTCCAAAAGGCTGATCAGAGTCTATTATATCTTGAAGTAAGTTGTGAAATGCTTCGATGGCTTCTCGTTTTGCCATAAGCTTCATCCCATAAAATAAGGCTAGATTGAAATATCAATTTTGCAACACTGCTTTGTTTGCTCAATTGACAAACTTTTTGCTTTGAGAAATCAAGGTGGATTTTAAATCTTGGGTGAGCTATCCTACCGTCTGGAAGAATTGAGGCAGCAACGCCTGATGTGGCAACAACGATTGCAATATGTTCTTGTGATCGTAAATTTGCAAGAAGAGCTCGATATAAGAAAGTTTTTCCTGTTCCCCCAGGACCATCAATAAAATAACTTCCATTTGCTGAAGTCAGAACTGAATTCATTATTAAATCAAATATGTGTTTTTGCTCACTATTCAGTTTTAATTGTAATAATAGGTCTTCTTCATCAATCTGTATATTCATCTCATTTTGCACTTCCTTAGTTTGCTGTTGGTGATAATCAACACGAAACTGATGTTTAGTGAAATGATAATCAGCTAAGCTTTTCCCATTTGTTCCAGAGATTTGTTAATATGTTAAAGAGCCATTTTTGTAATATCATCAGATGTATACATATTACAGGAAGAATAAGCATACAGATAGTCAGAATATAGTTCATCTCTGAAAGTTTCCCAGAGCTCTCTAGGATTTGTTGGCGAACAATAGAACAAGATTGTAACAAATAAGAGTCTGAGGATGTTGGCATTTGAAAGATCACAGCTTCCTCAAGTGTTTGTTGTATGTAAGAGTCAGGTGCTAGCAATCCTAATTGCAGTGCAGCATCTCTAAAAGAGTTCATCTTTTGGCCATCAACAGTTAACAAGTGGTCGAGCGATATTGATCCTTTAATGTTTGTGAGCAATAATCTCAAGTAATACCTTTCTCTTTCTCGAGGGTCAACAATAAATAATCATCCTATGACTTTTCTTTGCTTTCTTTCCGACTATGTTTTTGTTTTTTGATTCCAAACAAAATGTTGTGGGAAATCTGTATATAGACATTTCATTTCCGGAGCATTTTGATTTGTTGAATTGGTCACGAAAAATTCTGTGAGCATTGTATTGGAGAAGTCAATATTTCTTAATAAATAAGACAAATTAGCATCTTTTGCAAAGGAAAGAGATTGTTGATCTTAGAGGTGAACTTGTAGTGTATAGATCGATGGATTAATCTCTGGTAGCCTAAATTCATATATGCGCCATAAAGCTTCAGGGGTGAAATCCAACGACCTTCTTCGAAATTAGTGATTTCGTCAATATTACATGCTACTTATTGGTCGTTGACGCTAAAGTTCACAAGGTCATAGCCCTTAAATACATATTTGTATAAGTATTTAACAAGCTTGACAGTCGAATATATTTCAACATTAGTGTGGCAATCGAGTAACGTCAGAAGGTACGGGTTATGAGGAACCACCCATCTATTATCAACCTCATGTTTGGAAATTTTGACTTTTCTTCCATTATCTCTCCGTCTATAGCATGGATAAGTGTCTTCATCGTGGACAGTGAAAGGAGTATAATCCTTGGGATAATAACTTTTGCATACACCATTTCTCATGCAAGGACAATGTTTGTTCATAAAACCACAAGGACCGTGGATCATATGGTTAATGACAAGAGAGTATAATATAGAATTCTGATCAGGAATAGGTATTTCAGCTAATATGTTTTGATTATAGGAATTTGGATTTAGCAACTTAAATTGTGGCTGAAGTATTAACAACAAATGAGCAAAAAGAAATCCACGCTTTTGAAATTCAATAACGTAAACAAATGCGGCGACATCTCCGAAAATTTGTTTTTGATCAACTCATTTTTTAGAATTTCAAATTTAGCTCTGAACACTTTGGACAATAAATCTGGTCTGTCTTGTGCTTTTTTTTATGGAATTTAAGATTCTCTTGTATTTCTTTCCACATAGGGTTGCAAGTGATAGTGAGGAAAATATCTGGTTTGCCATATTTTTGCACCAGAGCCATTGCATCGAGATAACGGCGTTTTATGTCCCTTGGGCTGCCGATAAACGAAGCTGGGAGGACAATTCGGCGGCAAATTGTAGAAGCTTCAGTTTGACCAACGTTAATGCTATCTAAAACACTCTGCAAAATTTCTGATCGTATCTCGTTTTGTTTTTTCCTATGGAAGTCATTGAGAGATGCTTCAATCTTTATATAAGAACTAACAAAGAATTGTTAAAGTAGTCTTAAGCTGTGGAGAAGCATGGATTCATCATAAGTTCTAATTTGAAGTCGATAGCAGTAATACTCTCTAGTAGTTACTAGACCATGTTTAGAGTGTGCTTTTTGAGTAACTAGTAATAGTAAGAAAAAAATGATTAATTAATCTGTGTAATTAGATAATATTTGGGAAACAAGGAAATAAGCAGACAACTAACTTATGTTTTCGAGAGCGAATAATTCAGCTGGTTCAGTGAAAGTGCAGAAAGGAGTAGTGTTTGTTTCATCACAAACAGTGGTCTTGTTTGTCTGTGGAATTAATCGCTTAATGCCATGATACCATCCTGATTCGTCTTGCAGAAATAAAAGGGGATATTGAAGTGGGTCATAGCATGTATAATAAGATTGAATTCTATAACTCGGACTTGAGTGAGTGTAGACTTGGATATGAGGAGATCTATCATGTTGTTCATCATTAGTTTTAGTTCATGTAGCAGCTACCTGTGATGCAGTAGGAAGATTGTAAATGCGTTGATCAAGACCAGGATAACATCTGAGAACAATTTCATGATTTTCAAGCGATGGAATATCTTTAAGACTTCGAAAGAACCTAGCATAAAGGTTATCTTGAAGAATTGTCATAATGAGCTTCAACGTATTTTCACGAAGTTTATCAGAACTGTCGATCCTTTTTTGTAGTTCTTCATCAAGATCAAAGAAATAAAGTTGGATTCCAGATACCTTATTGCTTGTTGGTAGTAAAGTGTCAAGGAAATGATAAACTTGTCCTTGGACACGGAATGGATAAACTCTCTTTGTGTTTTTTGTGAGGTCACGATCATATCTGGCTCTATAGGAAGTGAAAGCTAGATTGTTATTGTATGTACGAACATTCTTCCTGAAATGTTCTATTTCTTCGTCACTATTTAGAAACAAAGATTTTAAAACATAAGGCATCTAAGAAGCAACAATCGAAATTTGTCCGGACGAGCAACAGAAGGATAGAGGTTCAAGATAAAATCGTTTTGCGTTATAATATTCACAATTTGGAACAGAAGGGAGCTGTTGAGGTTCAACAGGTAAATTCTGCAAGGATGCTAATGTTGGAGCAAAATTGGGATGATTTATCCCTTGAAAGATATAAAAAGAACATTATCACTTTTGTGGACTAGTTAGATTGGAAATAGTTTTAATATAGTAAAAAAAGGTACCTTCATTAAAAAAAAGGTACATTCATTAATTTGATCAGCATGGATATCAATACATCGGTGACGTATTTGTTGATAAGAGGGTTCATGAGTGGGAAGTTGACCGATAGAAGGTTCACTATTGTTATGTTGATGAGTAATTATTTCGTGAAGTGTTGATGAAGTGGAACTTCCTTTTTTTTGTTGCTTGACTTTCTCTACGTCGCTGTAACAATTCTTTTTTTTTATCATTTGCCATTTCAACATAATTTTGACATCATTTAGCATTTTGATCCATATTTAAAAACCTGAGGGATGGAGATAATATGAACATCTTTGATCTATCCATTGATGATGATTGATAACAACATTTGTTAAACACACACACACACACACACACACACACACACACACATATGGAATATAATTAAAGTGGTAACATTTTGATATGCAAATAAATAAACGAAAAGATGTAGTAAGGACACAGCGGATGAAAAAGGTAAGCAAAATATTTTAAAAAATCTAACAAACTATATGTCTAACAAACATGATTATTAAGCATTGAAATAACTATACTAGAATATTGTACAATATATTTATTTAAGATAACCATACATACCTTAGTAGTCGAAGAATGCAGTAAAGAATAAGCAGGGAGCCTAAAAAAAATGGAGTATAAATGCAGTTAGAATAATAGAATAAGGAAAAAATTTAATCGAAAAAAGGAAACGATATTTACAAAAATTTAAATAAGGCGGATTATTGTATCAATTAAAAAAACAATAATTTAATAACGTTTAACTTTGATAGTTTTTTAATAGAGTTTGAAAAAATGCATTTATTGGCTATATTTATTGCTTGTGTAGTTCAGCTGAAGTGCTGGAGAAAGGAAATTAGGTCATTGTAAAGAAAATTGGCAAAAATGTAATAACCAGAAGATAAAGATACGATTTTATTGAAACGATAAATTTTCTCACTAATATGAATGATTGTTCTTTGTTTCTTGAAATAGAAGACGCAACTTTGAGGTTTTTTTTTCTTTCTAGAACGGAGAATTTGATCTATTCAGGTTAAAGAAAAAGAAGGTAAAAGAAGAAGGCAGTTCAGAGAAGTAAAGTTTGGCGCGAGAAAATGTTTCAGCGATAACGGTAGATATGATTTGAGGGCTAAGTCATAGAAGAAAAGGTAAGCAGTTAAAATATAAAGGTGTTAGTGAAGGGCATGCGAGGGCTAAAATTTTGATGTAAATTATTTTAATCACAAAGAAATACAGGTAAATATTGGATTTTCAAGAATAATATGAGTTGTATTAAATGATGACTGCTACATTAAATAGGGTTGCAAAAAAAGGCAATCAATCATAGTAATTTCTGAAAGTGTACAGAAGTGAAAATTATTGTTAAAGCTCAACCTGTCAGGAGTAGCAGGTGTATAATGATAAGAAACGCCGATGAAGAAGTTGTTTCATTTTTAAGGCTCGATATGGTGGGAGTGTTAAGTTGCAGAAGTTAATTTAAGACGTAAAAATAGTACCGAATCTTATAACAAAATTTTTATATTATAATAACCTATGTCTGGTTCATACATTTTGGGGGTTACCGATAGAATAGAAACGTCAATCTCTGTTCCTGTCCTCTTCTTGTCTGGTGCAAAACCTTGTTGAGGTCTTTTTTATATTATAATAATTTAAAACCGATGCATGGTTCAAACATTTTGGCGGCCACCGTCTCGTTCCTTGTAAATAAAAAAACAC
This sequence comes from Erythroxylum dillonii, assembly GCA_032467995.1. NCBI lineage: Eukaryota > Viridiplantae > Streptophyta > Magnoliopsida > Malpighiales > Erythroxylaceae > Erythroxylum > Erythroxylum dillonii. Next base: position 1,077 of record JANKYE010681164.1, on the reverse strand, counting down.
GTATCATTGGTTGAGTTGATTAAGTATAATGCGATAGGTAAAAAATTTTGGTGGTCTCGAGAAATCTATCACCAATCAATTGAAACGTCAATCTCTGTTATGGTCCTCTTCTTCTCTAATTCTCTTCATATCTGCTTATGTCTCCAATGTCTTATCTGCAGTATAATTTAACACCAATGTGTGGTTCATACATTTTGGCAGTCACCGTCTCCTTCCTTGTAAGTAAAAAAACACGTATCATTGGTTGAGTTGATTAAGCATAATGGGACAGGTAAAAAATTTTGGTGGTCTCGAGAAATCTATCACAGCAAGGTTAAGATTTTAAGTTAATTGCATACTGCAATGCTGGTTATGCCGTCTAGTATATGTCAGCTGTAAGTTGCAGGTCGTAGACGTTGCGCATCAAGTACTATTTAGAAGTCAGAGGAATGAATAGAAATGTCAATATCTTATCTGCAATATAATTTAACACCGATGCGTGGTTCATACATTTTAGCGATCACCGTCTCCTTCCTTGTAAGTAAAAAAAACACGTATCATCGGTTGAGTTGATTAAGCATAATAGGACAGGTAATAAATTTTGGTGGTCTTGAGAAATCTATCACAAAAAGGTTAAGATTTGAGGTTAATTGTATACTGCAATGCTGGTTATGCCACCGAGTATATGTCAGCTGCAAATTCTAGATTGCAGACGTTGCGCATCAAGTACCAGTTAGAAGTCAGAGGAATGGATAGAAACATCAATCTCTGTTCTGGTCCTCTTCTTGTCTGGTGCAAAACCTTGTTGATATCTTTTTTTATATTATAATAATGTAACACCGATGCATGGTTCATACATTTTGGTGGCCACTGTCTCGTTCCTTATAAGTAAGAAAACACGTATCATTGGTTGAGTTGATTAAGTATAATGCAACAGGTAAAAAAATTTGGTGGTCTTGAGAAATCTATCACCAATCAATTAAAACGTCAACCTCTGTTCTAGTCCTCTTCTTCTCTAATTCTCTTTATGTCTACTTATGTCTCCAATATCTTATCGGCAGTATAATTTAACATCGATACGTTGTTTATATTTTTTGG
>JANKYE010680317.1:0-10777 GCA_032467995.1 Erythroxylum dillonii | reverse complement strand
GCGACGAATGACCAATTTCATTCGTCGCGACAAACATCAACTCGTTGGTCGCGACGAACACTCGGATACCCGACCCAGAAATAGAAATTTTGTCTCACTGTGCGACCCAGCCCGACTCCCCATCTATATATTTTTGCCAAATTAGGTTATTCGGGGGTCAGACGCACACACTATTCATCCTCTTCTTCGTTTCTAATAGGTTTTCGTTTCTCTGTTTTGCAGTTTGGCAGCCACCGACGACGACGATCATTGACCGCAACACCTTCAACCTTCGTCCTCAAGCATCATTTCCTCAAGTAAGACGAAGCGGAACCAGAATATAAGACGAAAGAAAATAAGACGAAGTGAAAGTAAGACAAAGTGGAAACTAAGACGTAGCGGAAGCGGAATGGAAGACGAAAGAAAATAAGACGAAGCGAAAGTAAGACGAAGCAGAAGCAAAACTAAGACGCAAGCGATACGAAGACAAAGACCCGATAGCACGTCAGACGGTTAATCAGTTTTAGTTACAGAACTCAACTGAATAACTGATTCTTCAAAGATCAAGAAACAAAAAGAAAGAAGCGATTATCAAGAGTTGAAGACGAAGGCTATAAATACGAGTCGGAGTCCAAGACTGAAAAAAGTTAGAGATTTTAAGAAAGCTAGTGACTTTGATAAAACTGTATTCATTGTGCTAAACTCTAGAGCTATTATTCTCTGTAACAAAGCTCGCAAATATCTTTTTGTAAGAAAGAAGAAAAGTTGAGAGCCTGAAGAGGCTAAGTGAGAAAAACAATACTTGTTATAAGAGACCTGAAGAGGCTCGGTGAAAAGAATACTTGTACTTTTTAGAAATATAGTGAAATCTCATAAAGGATTTTGAGGACTAGACGTAGCCCATGGTTTGGGGTGAACTAAGATAAAACTATTGTGTCGACTTTTACTCTCTAACTCTTGACTTTTAATTTCTATTGTTTTTATTCAAGTACTTAGAAGTTAATTGCAATACATCGTGATAGTCTTACTTAATAGCTTTGAAAAGGCAAGTTTTCAAAGAATTTGAAAAGGGAATTGTATTCATGAAAAAGGATACACAATTCAACCCCCCCCCCTTCTTGTACATTTTGTACATCGAACATAAAGTCTATACTAACGCGTGATTTACTTCAAACTGTTTATAAAATAACATTTTCTTGAATCAATATTAATCAAGAACAATGGAACATTTTTCCTAATTACTTTAGGGTGATGAACCCTATCTTGATTATTCAACTATCTCTATATAGTTCATGCTACATCCAATGACTACCGTTTAAACGACCTTTGATAAAATAGATCACGAGTAGTATCAAAACATAGCAATTCCCATAAAAGATAATTTTGATGTCCTCAAGTCAAAGGATTACTTATACAATCATTACAATGAGAATTCCATAGACATACAAGTAATGTTCCAAATAGATTTCTCATATCATGTCTGTTCAGTGAACTTGTTCTCTAGCAAGTACCTACACGTTTGTTTAAGTATGTCTATACTTTAGCCTATAAGATCGACTACTTCCTTCATAAGGAAAAACAAAATGTGTGCTAGTTTTTTTCCATTCTATTAATGTCCAATCTTAATAAAACAATTACTAGGAACATTTTAGGAATAATACATAAATACAATATAAACCTCATAATTATATATAATTTTATTTGCAATGTACAATTATCCCATGGACTTTATCATAACATCTAAATATGTAAAAGATAAAGGATGCCTTTAAATAATTTGTCACTAAACTACAACCAAAGCGATTGGCTATAAGGCATAAACCAACATGTTGTTCCAGTAACTTTGTTACAACTTTGTTATTAAACTACTTCTGATTTCAGCTAAAGATAATCGATAAGTTTAATACCATTAGTTATTCTCTCAACCATGTAAGTAATTCTATGAGAACCTAGTGCTACTGTATATGTTTACCTTAGAATATCCTAAGATTTCTTTCTTTCCGATTCTCATAAACTAGTCTACCAAAGAAGAGTTTAAAGATGGTGCATTCCTTTTAGTGATTCCATCTCCTTTGAGTGATCCAGAGCAAAATTTCAGACCAAATTTTATATGAGCTTGTAATGTGGAATCTCCTGAGGAGCATATAGGTGGTATAGTCACATTGAAAAAATAACTAGTTAATAGATTCAGGGCTTAAGGAACACAAGTTGCAATAGTTAATGATGTTTTTCCTTTGAGTTATGTTGCATGTGGAGCGAATCTAAATGAATGCTAGCTAAAGAATAAATGATAATTTAAGAATAGCTTACGAATACCGCACTAACCAATGCCAATGCACTTTAAGAGCTCTACTCCTCAATGCAGCCTTGCAAGAGGAGTTCGAAAAAATGTCAAAACGATGATTTATCTAAATGTTGGAGTCCTTGTTAGAGGAAGCATAAGAGTAATAGGGACTAGTCGCTAATAACTCATCTTTGGTATACTGACTAAGGTTGAATTTGTTATCCATGAGCATTTATCTTATAGTGGCCATAGTTGGAATGAGATCCTTAAGTTATAAGGAAGAATTAGTCTCACATAGGGGCCCCAATTAACTAAAGTTATTTGACCAAAAGATAGTGAAAAATCCATCTCTTAGCTTGTTTTTAAACACCAATTTAGTTTGAATTTCATCTTGAATAGATGTAACATGGTCTAAGAAGAGTCATATTTGAAAGTGCAAGACTAAAAGTTTCCATACCTTAGACAATGTAAGTGAATCCACATGACTTAAAGGAATCAAATAAAATTCTCTAAATTATTTTTATCATCATAATTTTGTTACTCAACTTCAAGGGAACCACTATAAGGTCTTCTTCATCTTTAGGTGAGCATAATGTTTTCCATAAAACTTTAGCAACCTAAGTATCATTTGTAATTCTAGCCCAGAGGAAGCTTCTACGAAGTATTTATATAAATTAAATCAAACTAGTAGTGAAAGTAATATAGATTGACAAGTAGCTAGTAGACTTAATCAATTAGACTCTACTAGCAAAAGTAAGAAATTTATTGCACTAACTTTCTATTCTCTGTTGAATTCTTACAATGAGAAGCATAAACTCAATGTAAGATGGTCTCTTATATGAAATAGGTATCCTAAGATAAGTAAATGGAAGTTGTTTAACTTAAAGGCCTCTCAGGTTGGAGATCCATCTAAATAAGTGGGCAAAAACGGAGGACACAAAGATATGAATTTTGTCTTTATTCATAGCCAATCCTGATAGCTCTTTAAGGACTCACTAGCATTCATTAAATCCCTTATTAAGTTTAAGTCAGCCCTAGAAAGAAAAAGGATATTATTAATGAAAGACAAGCTATAAATGGCAAGTTTCTTACTTTTGTTATAGAACTTCAAATTTCTTTCTAAGATAATTACATGCTTCAAAGGTCTCGTCAAAATTTCCATGCTTATGGTAAATAGATAAAATGATAATAGGTCCCCATGCATGTCTCAACCCTTTTGCCTCCTTATTTAGCTTTGATAGTATTCCGTTAACAATAGTACTAAAAGAAACTGTTGTAATACATTGCTCAACCAGTTTGGTGAAAATTAAAGGGAACCCAAAGGCTTGTAAAGTAGTGATGATGAAGTTCTAATTGATGGAATCAAAGGCTTTGTAAATTTTTACTTTAATAATATAACTTAAAGGAACCTTCTCTATTATAGTTTTTGAATAACTCTTATGTAATGAGTATATCATCTCCTTTATATCTCCTATATATAAAGGCTACTTAAGTTATATTGATGAGGAACTTTAAAACTAACTTAAATCTTAATTCTAAAAACTTAGAAATAATTTCGCAGATGGTGTTGCACCATCTCCAACTATTTAGCCTTAGAAATGGCTTAAATTTTTACCAAGATTATATTTTTGTGCATTTTTCTAAAATAATGGAAGAGATCTTTAAAAAAATTACTTCTAAATTACAAGGAGCCTAATTCCTATTCATAGAATATGTTTTTTGAAGCTTACATTCAAATAAAAAGAAATCTGATTCAAGTTATCTTATGGATGATTTAAATGAAGAGGTTGGTTGTAGAGACAGGGGTTACTCCTTCAATATCTTGACTTTTTCTTCATGAATTATATCATAATTATACATCAATTTTTTTGTAAAATATTCATTGAATAAACCTAAAACTTTATTAATCACAATAATTAACAAAATAAATTATTATAATTATTTATATACAAAATAGTTTGAACAAACAATTTTCACATATTAATGCAAAGATTTTAAAAGTTTGTAGTTGAATACTAAAGCTTTATTTAAATGAAGCAAAAATTAACTACAAATTTGCAAAATGTCCCATCGGTCTAATTCAAAAAGCATACATATACACATGTTACCAACTTTTAAATGAGTTTCTACCAAGTTTTGCTAATTTGTTTTTCTTATTGGAAAATTGGGCCAGGATCTACTCCAGCACGTAGCAGAATAATTACAAAATTTTTTCATATTTTAATTTTTTAAAAACAAGATCACTTTAAATTCTATAAAATTATTAGTATATAAATCATAATACAATGTGAATCATAATATGTGCCTTATTTCGAAGCTTGATCATTGTTTTGTCATATCCCTTGAACCATTTTCAAAATTGGATCATCTCAACTACCATGGCTGCACAAGTGTTTAGTCTCTAACGATATTCATAGAACAAGTTGAGAGAACTCTGCAATTGTTACATATAGAGTTAAGTAAGGAGTGCTAGCTCTCTTAAAGATTAAGCTTATTTATAATAGGATTTGGACATTTTACTAATTTAATTGAAACTAAATTCTAATTTTAATTAAAATTTAATTAGAATTACAAATAATTCTAATTAAATACCATATATCCCTAAATAAAATCCAACATTTTATATTGATTTTTATTTATTAAATATCTTATATTTAATCATAAAGTTTCTCAAACTTTACAATCAAATTTAACTTGATTAAAATATCATTTCTCTCTTCAACTCGTTCTTTATGTGTGACTTATTAGGTTCCCAAATATGGTGATAATGAATACAAATTATCACTGTAACTCATATTAGGATTAGATAAATTAAACTTCTTTAATCTATCTTTACTTCTCTAATTAAATAATTTAATTTGTATCCATATATCAAGATTGATGTCTAGTATCACATCATGACTGCTCAATATTTAAGAATGTCAAAGTTGTTTTGTCTAACTTTTCTGTGCATGACTTTTTCGTATATCATCATACAATTTTCTAATTAGTCATAAAGCATAAAAATAATGTCTACTCTATTTTTAGTACAATCATATTAGTTCTTCACGATTAGCTATTGATTTAATTAATGACATTTGTAAAGTGTTTATAAAACATCATTTCACCTTAGTCAAGGATTTCTTGAATTAATACTAATCGTGAACAATAAAACATTCTTCCTAATTACTTTAAGGTAATGAATCATATATCAATCACTACTTTCCTATAATTCATGCTACATCTAATGACTACCAATTAAGCTATCCTTGACTAAAACATGTTATAAGTAGTATTAAAACATAACAATCCTTCTATAAAATAACTTTCAAGATCTCAAGTCAAATGACCGCTTATGCAATCATCACAATAAGAATTTCTTTAGACATATAAGTAATGTTTCAAATAGATTTCTCATATCGGGTTAGTTCAGTGAACTTGTTCTCTATCAAGCACCCATATGTTTCTTTAAGTATCTCGATACTTTAGTCTATGAGATTGATTACCTCCTTCATAAAGTAAAAAATAATATATGTTAGTCTTTTTACGTTCTATTAATGTTTAGTTTTAATAAAACAATAACTAAGAACAATTTAAGGATAATATATAAATATAATATGAATTTTGTTAGTATGTTCTCATCATAATTTTATTTGCAATGTATAATTATCACATAAATTTTATTATATACATCTAAGTATGTAAAAGATAAAGAATATATTTATATAATCTTTGTCACTAAATTATAGCTAACTAATTGGTTGTAGGGTATAAACTAACATTTTTAATAGCTTTTAACTAGTCCGCAATTATTGAAATGTGATCTTTTTAATTTACGGAAGAATTCAATAATTTTTAAAGATTTATCGTATTCTTATCCTTTTGGTGTCAAAATCTACTCAAGTTTTTTCTTTTAATTTCAAATTATTCCTGTAGATTTTGTCCAAAATCAGAACCTTACGGAGTTTGAAAAGTCTGGCCATTGCCAAACTCATTATTATATTCATAGCAAGAAATTAAAGCTATAAATGTTTAGAAGTCAACAAGTTGTCTATTTGTTAGAAACTTAAAATACCCGAAGAAAACTGAAAGCTGGTTAGGCGAATAATCTACCCTACGGCAATTCATTTAATTGGGTTATGACGATTTGTCAAAGCTATTAAAGTTATTATCACCTTCGAGAAAGAGAGCGCACCAGACGCTTGATTCGGTCTTTTTACCAAAGTGTTGAATATCGTAACCCTCTCCCCCAGATCTGAAAATCACAAACCTCCCTTGCCAGCTCCTTGCTACCGTCGCCGTCTCTCGTTGCTTGCTGCTGTCACCAGTTCTATTCCGTCATTGTCATCTCTAATCGAGAGGTAGGAAGTCGATTGGTCTTCCACCTAAAAGACAGCTGAAGGATTATTAAAAGCGTATAAAACAAAAATAAATTTCTCATCTAATAAAGGATATGAAATTTTCCAAAAAGAAAAAAAAAATGACTTAAATTCGGGAAGGGTAAATTTTGTGTTTTGTTAATATCAATTTTGCTACTAATATTTTATTTTTGTGATTCAAAGAAATCAAAAACAAATTATTCAAATATAGAAATTAATTAAGTCAAAAGATATGTTATATAACTTACGAAACTAAAAAGGAATATTAAAAACTTTTTATTGTGTAAATTCAATAAAATCAAATCTTTTATATCCTTAACTTGATCATTTTAATGCTTAAGATATTTTTAATACATAAATGTTTCATATTCAATTTTAATGCATGTGTTGTTGTTGCGATTTTCAAAGAAAAAGATCTTGATTTTTAAAATAAATTTTCGAGAACTTTTAAAGTGAGTCAAGGCAATCTTTTTTTAATCAAAATGAGAACAGAGACTTTAAGAAGGTTCTTCTTGAGATTGTTAAGATTATAGTTTATTGGAATCTCAAGTGATTCCTGAATAATGGATATAGGCATATTTTCTTTTTCAACCATTTCTAAATCAGGTTGCAATCTCTCTTCCTCTTCTCTTTACATTACCATATTTGTGTGATTGTATTTTAACTATATTCTCATTTTATACTATTATTCTATTAGAACTTAATCAAATTACATTTTAAGTGGCAAAAAGGCTTAAAATCATAAGCATGCAATTCCCTTCCCCTTCTCTTATAGGCCATTAAAGATTAATAACTAGTATTAGAATGTGTCTCCTATATTAAAGTTTCAAATAAAATTTTTAAGCATTGATCATCATGACATACCTAGATGCATTAACATCTTCATATATCTAAAAGATTCAATATGTTAGTAGAGATCCATTATTTTATGGGAATTATTGTTTATATTTAAAAAATAAAGCTTTTTATGGCAAAAAACATTACATGTGAGAGATTATCTTAGATAGCCCATTTATTACCCTCACGACCCCAAATGATAATAAAGTTCCTAAACCAAAGCAAGAATAGGATCCTCAAGAAAAAGAAACTCATTTAATTGAATAAAAAGATTCTTGACATTTTATTTTTTCATTAGGAAGAAATGAATTAAATAGGATATTTATATATGAGACAACGCATAAAATTTGAAAAATATTAGAATTCGCAGGTAGGAGAATTAACTAAGTCAAGAAGAGAAAAGCGAGCATCCTTATACATCTAAATGAATTGTTTCAAATGAAGCATAATGACAATATTACCAAGAATGTGCACTAGATTTATTAATATTAAAAATACTCTTAAAGGCCTAGGTAAATCATATACCAATATTGAGATGGTGAGAAAATTGCTTAGGTCTCTTCCAAAGACTTAGGAAGCTATGGTCATATTTGGCTGGGGGGTTTATTAATAGAATAGAATGTAATATAATAGTATTCCATCGTTTAGAAGGAGGATTTAATTGCCTTCATATCTTGATTTTGGTTACAAGTCCTTGTGTTTTGATACAAATGTGAGATGAATTGAGTGAAAATGGTGTGAATATTGCATGAATGTTAATTTGATTGTCTTGTAAACATTGCATGGAAATCAGAACAATTTTGCATGTCACACACGTTAATTGCATGACCACACGTTTAATTACATGGTCACACCTGTGACCATGTAAGTCACACGTGTGGCACATGAATTATATGGTCACAGTTATGATCATGTAACCCATGGGCGTGAATTACATGACCACACTCATGACCATATAACTCACGAGTGTGACAATAGGTCACACCTGTGACCATGGCTACGAAAGGTTGACAATGAGTCACACCTATGACTGCCATACTCACCCCCGTGACCATTCCTTTGCAGTCTAACGTATAACGCTTGCAGGGCCTTGACGACACAAATAAAACCTACCCTAAACCTAGACTCGACCTATATTGTATTTTAATAAGGACTAACAATGATCATACACAATTTTTCAGACCAAATATTGTATTTTTACATATCTTTGATAAAGTTAATGTTTAAAAATTAAAGCGATTATTCTCAAGTGAGTTAAATAGCAAATATGTTTTCTTATATATATTTTTAAATTTTAGGCTTGTTATATGTGGAGATGAAAATGTGTGAACCTACCAATATTACTTAAGTTGTGTCCTCATTTGAATATGAAAATTTGATTTATTAAATAATTTATTTAAAATACGTAACTAATGAATTAGTATATAATTTTTAAAAAGTAACGTATTTGAAAGTAATATTGTGAGTTTCAATATTAGTTTTCACTTGAAATGCAACTTTAAAAGAGTTCATCTTGGAGGAGCATTACGGATGTCAATAGGTCGGGTAACCCATGGCCCATTCTGTCTACAAGCTAACTGGCTCGCAGCCGAATGGGCCACAGGTAGGCCCAACCTATTCTTACTTTTTTTAAAAAAACTAAATAGAAAACAATGTCATTTTTATTGTTTCGATCGAACTGTCAACCAAGGTGGATGTCAACCTTGGTGGGCATGGTGGCTGTCAAAAATGGACAGCAATGGCAGCCACCGACTTTGAAGGTTGGTGGAGATGGCTACCTCTCCTGCCTATAAAAGGGCAGGAGCAACATGAAGAGAAAGCAAGCAAACCGGAGAGAAGAGAAAAATAAAGAGAAGTGAGGAGAGAGAAAAGAGAAAGAGGGATACAAAAATATTGTGTATATTTTTGGTCTAGTTTTTTTTTTGTAATTCTCCAGTTTTCCTAGTAATAAAAGTCTTCTATCCTTGCCCGTGGTTTTTACCCTAATTTGGGGGTTTTCCACGTAAAATCTGTGTGTTCATTACTATTCCTTCAGTCCTATTTTAGCTGCGACCTTGCTCTAATCCCGTCAATTTTCACAACAAATGGTATCAAAGCGAGGTCAGAAAATTACGATGAATTTTTTTGCGTAATCCGTTCGGAGTTCCGACGAGCACAGTGAAAGTCGGTGAATAATAACCAAAAGGTGACAATTGACAACTATTCATTCATTTAATTTTGCGTTATACTGTGCAGTTACTGTTATTCAGTACTATTCACGTACATAGTACTATTTACATATACATAGACTATTCATACGTACGAGTACTATTCATACATACGGGTACTATTCACGTGAAAATAGTGGGAGCTAAATTCTGTTCGTGATAGAAGCAATGGCAGCAAAATTTGAGATTGAGAAATTCAATAGGAATAATTTCTCATTGTGGAAGTTGAATGTAAAGGCAATCTTGAGGAAAGATAATTGTCTGGCGGCCATTAGTGAACGTCCAGCCGGAGTCACAGATGAAAAATGGAACGAGATGGATGGGAATGCCGTAGCTAATCTTCACCTAGCTTTAACTGATGGAGTATTATCCAGCATAGAGGAAAAGAAGATTGCGAAAGAAATATGGGACCACCTCACAAAATTGTCCGAGGCCAAATCACTCCACAACAAAATTTTTCTGAAGAGGAAACTACACACTTTACGCATGGTGGAATCCACTGCGGTAACGAAGCACTTAAATACTCTAAATACTTTATTTTCCCAACTCACATCATTGGAGCATACAGTAGAGATAAGTGAACATGCGGAACTTCTACTCCAAAGTCTACCAGATTCATATGATCAAACTCATCATCAATCTAACAAACAATACATACACTCTAGTCTTCGACAATATTGCAGCTACTATTCTGGAAGAAGAGAGCCGGTGCAAAAGTAAGGAAGACAGGATGGCAACTTCGCAACAAGCGAAGGCCTTGAAGGTGACGAGAGGAAGATCAATGGAACGTGGCTCAAGTGGGAGTCATAATCATTGTAGATCAAAATCCAGGAGAAAGAGCGACTTTCAAATGCTACAATTGTGGCAAGAAAGGACACATGTAGAAGAATTGTTGGAATCTGAATAAGAAAGATTCTATTCCTCAAGGAAATGCGGCAAATACTTCAGATAATGGAGATGCAATGGTTTGTGAGGCAGCAACAACTATTGGAGGTAAGAGAAGATTTGTTGATGTATGGCTTCTCGATTCAGCAGCAACTTTTCATATGACTTCTCGAAGAGAATGGTTCCATCAGTATGAATCTAATTCTGAGGGATCTGTGTATAGCTGT
>JANKYE010679995.1:0-10777 GCA_032467995.1 Erythroxylum dillonii | reverse complement strand
AAGATAAATGAAGTAAGTCTCATTTATTGGCTATTTTATGATTGATTAATGCAAGAAGTGATGCATTGGATGCCTCTTGATCGCGGCTCGTCGTTCGATCCTAAAATCGATCCTTGGAAACATGTCAAAAATAATAATTCCAAGATTGCAGTATAAGTTGTAACCTCGGGTCATCTCTCTAATCAGAACCGACGAAAAAGGTTAAAGCTAGCCTATAAGTCAAAATTGCAATTGAAGTTGATAAAAGAAGGGGGTTTTCGAGTTTGTCAAAATTGGGTAAAATAACTGAATTAAATTATCTTTTTGGATTTTGGGGAATTTGAGATCAACAAAAATTCAAACTATAATTAAATTGGATAGAGTCCTCTTAAAAATGAGCTTAGGCTATCATGGTTCAAAACAATTTTTCGAGGATAAATTCCACTAAGTTTTCGAAGAATCAACCTTAAAGGACCCTTTAAGTCCAAGGATTTAATTAATGAACCCATTATTTAAATCCTTGTTAAAAACCTTAGTGTGTGAAATGAATGAGTTAATGCCAGTGGCAATTGGATCAAACATAATCACCTATATCAAACACAACTAGGCAGATAATAAGGATTAACGCAATCATCAAAAGAAATAAATGAGACCTCATATATTAATCATTAAAGTTCTACATAAACAAATCCGTAGCACAAATCATTGTTTAACACCCGATTAAACTCTAATCAAGCTAATTTAATCATATCAGTGTAAACCCTAACTCAGAGTATTACAATAATATAACTAAACTTCAGACAATGATTGATTACTCCCCTTTGAAGCCCGCGAACTCAAGCCGATGCTACATCTTCAAGAGGTCCGAACGCCTAGCCACGCATGACAGTCGTCGTCCTCAACACTATTGTAACTCCGACGGCATCCATGGTGAAGATGATCCTGTGGTGTAGATGATGATGAAATGTCGACGGTGGATGATGGCTACGACAAGGAATGGCGATGATGAAATGTTTGGATCGTCTCTAGGTTTCCGAATTGTGTAATATGTGTCTGTATGTGTATTCGGAGAAGATATGTAGCCAGCTGACCTCCTTCTGACATAATTTGGCAAATATTTAAATTGGAGAGCTGGGTCGGATCGGAACAGTGAGAAATTTTCCATTTATAGTCCGGGTATCCGTCTACATGTCACGACGAGACAATTAATGGACGTCGCGACGTGCGACTCTTGCATGCTCGCCGCGATGTGTAAATTGTTGGACGTTGTGACGTACTGATGACTATCGATGCGCCGCGACGTAGGAATTGGTCTGCGTGGCGATGTGTCTTCTGTTGGATGCGCCGCGATGTGCTAGAAGGCTCACGTCCTGTTGACTTTCTGATGAGTCGACTCCCTTGTTTCCCTACAAAATAAAATAGCAATTTGCAGTATCAATTGTTCTTAGAAAAATTAAGAGGGAACTAATTTAAGCATAAAAATCATTAATTAGGAGTCAAAAAGTACTTTAACAATGATAAAAATGTAGCCAATTAATAATGTGAACTTGGGTTCAATCAAATTCCCCCACATTTAGACCTTTGTACTCCTAGACAATGTTTACAAGAGTCAAAAAGATACACGTGTAAAAGAAAAAATCCACCCATGCTCAAAGCAATAATAGGAAATTGACGCAATTCACTTCCTCAGAATTCAATCAAAGCAAATTGGAAGAGTGCTAATAAAACAAACACTGAAAGAATTTTAATTCAAGAGATTGGACAAAAGAGATGTCACTCAAGGTAAGGTGTTTGTGCTCATCTCACTTGTGTTTGGGGATATCTTGACTCTCGATCTGCTTAATTCATAGTCTACCATAAGCTTGTGTCAGTTTTATTTTTCCATTACAAGAACTATTATTTTGAAGATCAAGAGGACTTTTCAGGGTTGTAATGTGCGGAAGGCTAAATGAATGGATGAAAGAAAAGAAAGGAAAAGTATGAACACATGGCACTAAAATGATGAATAGATGTCAACAGTTGCATAATAATCATAACATTGGTATAAACCCCTACACTTATAAATAATTGTCTTTTTTTTAACAAGAACATGGTCTCTGTTTGAGACACAATCCCTTTTTGGGACACTTTTTTTGACATATATGAGAATGCACATTAACTAATGACATCATGTAAAGATGCATGCAAGTGCTCATAAACAATAGGCTCAAAGGGATAGCAAGGGAGAAGTGTTTATGGGTCTGTGTTTGGGAAAAGAGGGTGAAGAAAGAACGCCTCTATCACATCAACAAAATTCTAGTCCATCAAGCTTTGAGTTAGAATTGAATCAAATTCTAGAGAAACATGAAATAAGCAGATGCACACAAAGATAGAAGAAAAAATTTGGCTCAAATATCCTTCCAACAAGGGTATTATCTCAATGAACAATCTCAAGTTTTAAAAACTTAAAGTGCTACTTTGTCAGCATGCCTCCATTCACTATGTATTGAAAACATTGAAAATAAAATTTTGCCAACTCCGAATATCGTTAAAAGAATGGAAGGCATTTTCCTAAACTCAAGCACCACTTTGAAAGTTATAAAATCTTTGCAAACAACAGTTAGAAAAGACTAGTGTGGAGAAAGTTTGAATTGAATAAAAGAATTTAGCATAAATGTCATTTCTGTAAAAAGGTGGACGTCGCGATGTACAGTACTTTCGCCGCGACGTCAGGCTGTGTCCACGTCGCGACGTGCATGCGTAAATGGTCAGCCTCTCTTTGGCGTGTAACCTATCGCCGTGACGAGGGATAGCAGAATGATGAGAATTTTAAAAATTATCAAGTTTTTACTAACATGATGCATGATTGGCTAACACAATCATAAACAAGATGTCAATAGGCATGATAGATAGGGAAATAGCTCCCGCACACTTAAACATAGCATTGTCCTCAATGAAAAGTAGAATAAAGGAAACATGAAAGTAACAAAGCAAGAAGAAAGAAGAGTGTTATTGCAATATAAACCTACTTAAGAAAGTAAAAACAACCTAACTACCTACGTGTCTCCCCCACACTTGTTCATGAAAGCACGAATTGAAAAATTGCAGCATTAAACACAGTCCTGGAGTAAATAAACAAAGGAGGGAGAGAAAGAACCTGATATTCATAGATGTTTGGGGGTCTCATGGTAGAGCTTAAGCAGATGGCCATTGACTTTGAGTCTGGCTTCGGTTTGTTCATGAAGCAGTTCTACCATACCAAAACAGTGCACTTTAGTTACCACATACGGTCCCTCCCAACGAGTATTGAACTTGCCATGCTTAAACTTGAAACGGGCTTTGTACAAGAGGACTTTGTCTCCTTCCTTAAAATTCTTCCTGTGAAGAATCTTGTCATGCATTAGCTTTGCCTTTTTCTTATACAGACTAGAGTGTTCATATGCTTCAAGCCTTAACTCTTCTAATTCCTGTAGTTGGAGTTTTCGTTCCATACCTGACAGCTCCAAATCCATGTTACATTGTTTAATTGCCCAATAAGCATTATGCTCTAATTCAACAAGTAAGTGACATGCTTTACCATAAATCAGCCAGTATGGGGACGTTCCTATTGGGGACTTATAAGAAGTACGATAAGTCCACAGTGCTTCTTCTAAGCGTAGACTCCAATCCTTTTTAGATGGCTTGACTATTTTCTCTAAAATGTGCTTCACCTCTCTATTCGAAACTTAAGCTTGACCATTTGTTTGGGGTTGGTAGGTAATGGAAACTTTATGCGTAACTCCAAATTTGGAAAGTAAGTTAGTAATAACTTTATTGCAAAAGTGGGTTCATCGATCGTTAACTACCGCCTTCGGAATGCCAAACGGACAGAAGATATTTGACTTAAGGAATTTGGATACTACTTGCGTGTCA
The DNA here is from genome assembly GCA_032467995.1 of Erythroxylum dillonii. NCBI lineage: Eukaryota > Viridiplantae > Streptophyta > Magnoliopsida > Malpighiales > Erythroxylaceae > Erythroxylum > Erythroxylum dillonii. The sequence goes on along the minus strand of JANKYE010679995.1, from coordinate 6,907 downwards.
TTTTTTTGAGTAAGCACGGCTTCTATCCATTTGGAGACATAGTCAACAGCTAGGAGAATATACACAAAGCCAAAAGATGGGGGAAAGGGACCCATGAAATCTATGCCCCAAACATCAAAGATCTCACAAAACAAAAGTGGGTAATGAGGCATTTCATGTCGTTTTCCCAATCCTCCAAAACGTTGAAACTTATCACATGATTGGAAAAAGTTAAATGAATCCTTAAAGAGGGTAGGCCAGTAAAAACCTGAATCTAGAATTTTTCGAAATGTTCTCCTAGCACTAAAATGTCCCCCACAAACCATTAAATGACAAGCTGAAAGTATAGCATCAAACTCCTCATTAAGGACACATCTCCTAATTACCTGGTCACTGCATACCCTCCACAGATGAGGTTCGTCCTAGATGTAATGTCGAGTTTTACTCTTTAATTTTTGAGCTTGTGCTTGAGACATAAAAGCAGGAGTTAGTTTGGTCAGCAGGTAGTTGACAATATGTGCATACCAGGGTTCTTTGAGAACTGAAGTGCACAGAACTGAATCAAGAAAAGAATCACAAGTTAGTTCAGAAGAGTCGACTCCCTGTGTATCATCTGGTAATCTTCTCAAATGGTCTGCTACAAGGTTTGTCACGCCAGCTTGATCCTTAATCTCAATGTCAAACTCTTGAAGAAGCAAGGTCCACCTTATCAATCTTGGTTTTGACTGTGGTTTCATTAAAAGGTATTTAATGGCTGCATGATCAGTAAAAATGATGACATGTGAATTGAGCAAATACTGCCTGAATTTTTCTAATGCGAAGACCACTGCAAAGAGCTCTTTTTCGATTGTGGTATAGTTGGCTTGAGCTGGATCCAGAATCTTAGAGGCATAAGCGATTACTCGTGCTAATTTCTCCTCTCGTTGGCCCAGCATAGCTCCTACAACATAGTTTGAAGCATCAGAAGAAAGCTCAAAAGGTAAATTCCAATTAGGAGCAACTAAAATAGGTGGAGAAGTGAGTTTTGATTTAAGTGTATCAAAAGCCTTTCTGCAAGAATTATCAAACTCGAATTTTTCATCCTTTTGTAATAGTTTTGAAAGAGGTAATGCGATTTTGCTAAAATCCTTAATGAATCGACTATAAAATCCTGCATGACCTAGAAATGATCTGATATCACGAACACAGGAAGGATAAGGCAAAGAAGATATGACCTCAATTTTAGCTTTGTCAACCTCAATTCCTTTTTTGGAGATCAAATGTCCTAACACTATACCTTCATTTACCATTAAATGGAATTTTTTGAAATTCAGGATCAAGTTCTTTTCAATGCACCGCTTAAAAACTTTTGTAAGGTTGCAAAGACAAGTATTAAATGAATCACCATATACTATGAAGTCATCCATAAAAACTTCCATACATTCTTCCAAGAATTCATAGAATATAGCCATCACACAACATTGGAAAGTCCCAGGAGCATTACATAAACCAAAAGGCATCCTTCGGTAGGCAAATGTGTCGAAAGGACATGTAAAAGTGGTATTTTCCTGATCCTCGGGTGCAATAGGTAATTGGAAGTACCCTGAGAAACCATCCAGGAAACAGTAATGTGATTTTTCAGCTAGTCTTTCAAGCATCTAGTCGATAAATGGTAACGAGAAATGGCCTTTTCGGGTGGCGTTGTTCAATTTTCGATAGTCTATACAAACTCGCCACGAATTCTGCACTCTCGTAGGAATAAGTTCAACCCTATCATTCTTCACTATCATGATCCCGCTCTTTTTGGGAACTACATGAATTGGGCTAACCCACTCACTATCAAAAATAGGATATATTATCCCAGCACTCAATAATTTGGTGATCTCCTTTTTCACCACATCCAGGATAAGTGGATTAAGTCTTCGCTGCGGTTGTCTTACAATCTTGGAACCGTCATTTAATAGTATTCTACGGGTACAGATAGCAAGGCTAATCCCAGGTATATCTGCTAGAGTCCATCCTATTGCATGCTTATGTTCCCTCAACACCTTGAGGAGTTTCTGTTCCTCTAGACCGGATAATGTATTGGCAATTATGACCAGAAATTTACCATTGGGCTCAAGAAAAACATACTTCAATGTGGCAGGTAATGGTTTCAATTCAAGCACAGGTGGTTGCAAAATGGAAGGAATCAACTTATGTAGTTCAAGAGAGAAAAGATCAGTCCCTGTTTCTCCCGATGTGGACTCCAATGCTTCTACTTCAATGTCTGCGAGTTCTGGCCAATCTGAAAAATTAATAACAGACTTTTCCCCGATTACAAGTGAACGTAGATCAAGATTAAGGGCCTCCTCTTGCAAGTCATTGTCGGAGCATGAATTATTGGAGACAACATTAAGCATATTAACTCCCAGGAGTGAATAATCCTCATGGGGGTGTTTCATGGCTTCATACATGTTGAAGCTCACCTGTTGGTCACCAACCTCCATGGTGATCTTACCTTCCTTCATGCTTATCATCATGCTCGTTTTCCGCAGGAAGGGTCGTCCGAGAATCAATGATGTATACTGCACAACTTCAGTAGATATGTCAAGCACAAAAAAATCAGCAGGAAACACTAAACCCTTAACTTGGACAAGAATGTCTTCAATTATGCCCACGGGATGCCTAAATGATCTATCAACCAATTGTAACACTACAGAAGTAGGTTTTAGACTTTTTACCCCTAGGGCATCATAGACTGACTTGGGCATCGCATTGATAGCTGCCCCCAGATCCAACAATGTTCTTCCTATTGTCACCTTTACTATGATGCAAGGAATGGTGAAAGATCCGTGGTCCTGACATTTCACCGGGATTTGGGGTTTGAATAGAGCGGACACGTTGGAGCTCACTTGCACTCTCTCATTTGGCCTAAACTTCCTTTTGTTCGTGCACAGATCCTTTATGTATTTTGCATAGCCTGGGACCTGTTTAACTAGATCCAGTAAGGGGACGTTTACCTCAACTTTTCCAAATAAATCAATGATTTCTTTTTCATGCTTTATCTCATTTATCTTTTTGCTCATTAGATAAGAATTTGGAAAAGGAAGGTCTCTCAATTTACCTCCTTACCTGTGGCTCCGAGTTCACTTGACTTTTCATTCTCAGCTTTTTCTTCTGAACTTCTTGGAGGAGTTCCTTTTTCCTTCGTTGTTGTTGACTTCTTTTCTTTCAACAAATTTCCCTCTCTAACACTTTCTGGTTTTATTGACTTCTCCTTAAATTGAGGCGCTTCTTCAACTTCAATGTCCTCAGTGCATGCTTCCTCCTCTGGAATGTCAAATTTCACTTGCTTTCCGCTTCTCAAAGCTATAACATTCAGGCTCTTTGGATTCATCACGGTGTTTGAAGGAATTATCCCACTGCTCCGTACTTGATTCTCACTCAAGTTATTAGACAACTGAGTGACATATGTATAAATTTTTTTGGATTTGGTCTCCCATTGTTCCATTCTCTTCTCCAAAGCATTAAATCGAGTAACAGTCTTAGAAGAATCTTGTTGGATTAAGTTTGCAATTGCACTGAATTGGTTGACATTTGAATTCCTCTCTTCCTTCATTAGAGTCATCATGCTATGCAGCAACTGGTTCGTGTCCTCTTTTGTAGGCACCGTCAAAGCTTGTTGATCGGGGAGCTGGTTGTTTGAAGATCCAACTCCACTTCCTTGTTGAAATCGGTTCGGTGCTCTGCCCTCATCATTTCTCCAACTAAACCTTGGGTATGCTTTCCATCCCTCGTTGTAGGTGTTGAAGTACGGGTCCCATTTCGGATTCTGTCTTCCAAGATATACTACCGACACTTCCTCGTATCTTCCTGGACATACGCTTGATATGTGCATCACCAACCCACAAGTTTCACAACTAGGTGCGGTGAGATCTATTGAAGAAGATGGGCGATGCACATTCAGGTTCTTAAGTTCAGCAATGATAAAAGACAGTTGTGAGGCTATTCTACTTTTTAGGGAATCCACTTTCAATTCTAGGCTCTCCATTCTTTTTGCTTGGGCCGTCAAGGCTCCCACTTCATGTACTCCTCTGGAATCGCAGACACTATATTGCTGGTGGTTTAGAGCCATCTTTTTGATAAGATCCTAAGCTTCCGACGCGGTAAGGTCAATCAGGGATCCTCCTAATGCTGCTTCCAACATTCCTTTTTCTTGATTCTTTACCCCATCATAAAAATATTGCACCAATTGCTCATCTAGAATTTGATGATGGGGGCACCTTGAAAATAGGTCTTAGAAACGGTTCCAGTAGTCATATAATGACTCATCATAGTCTTGTTTCACCGAATAAATCTCCTTCCTCATTGATGACGTCCTGGAGGCGGGAAAGTACTTTTCTAGGAAGGCCTTTCGCAAGTTGGCCCAGCTATGGTAGGCATTAGCCACATGCCTCAGGAAGCTCATGTACCACTCCCTTGCTTTTCCTTCTATCGATAAGTGAAAAACCTTCCAGAGAACTTGATCCAAATGTGCTCCTACCGGTTTCATACTTTGACAAATCATTGAAAGTGCTTGTAGGTGTATCTAAGCATCCTCTCCTGGCAAATCGTTAAATTTAGGGAGGGAGTTTGTCAGTAAACCTTTGACTTCGAAGTTCACATCGAAGTTAAGGCAAGACGCAGTAAAGGGGTCATAATTAACATCTGATGTAGTGGCTTCCCTAATCATCCTACGCCTATGGTTGCTGTTATTATCGCCTACTCTTTCCTGCTCACCATTTAATCCATGATCTCCATTCCTAGGTTGGTTAACAGGAAAGTTCTGGTATTCTGCCATGACATTCTCTTGTTGTTCAACTATTCTCAGTCTCTCTTGTTCTTTCCTCTCTTTCCCAAGCTTCCTAAGATGTCTTTCTATTTCAGGTTGGAAATGAACAAGCCTAAGTCTTCTAGGCATGCACAAGAGCAATTCACAAAGAGAAAATTGAAGTTGTTGCAAAATTGACTCACAAATACACACAATCAAGCAAAAAGCGATATATGATGGATGCGAGTGTATGAAAGTATGGATGTATGCGTGAAAGGGTGTATGATTGCTATGTATGAAAATTAAAAGTATGCAAGTATGTTTGTGTAAAAGAAATCAAAACCTATACTATCAACAAGTATGAAATTCAAACTACTAAAAATGCAAAGTAAAAACAAAGGTTCCTATTATCAACGACAGGAAAAATGACTTTGGCTAACCTATGGAAAACCAATTTCTTGGTTCCCCGGCAACGACGCCAATTTGATCGCGGCTCGTCGTTCGATCGTAAAATCGATCCTTAGAAACCGGTTAAAAATAATAATTCCAAGATTGCAGTATAAGCTGTAACCTCGGGTCGTCTCTCTAAATTGTAACCGACGAAAAGGTTAAAGCTAGCCTATAAGTCAAAATTGCAATTAAAGTTGATAAAAGAAGGGGGTTTTGCGAGTTTGTCAAAATTGAGTAAAATAACTGAATTAAAGAAAATGGAATAAAAATTTTCTTTTTGGATTTTGGGGAATTTGAGATCAACAAAAATTCAAACTATAATCAAATTGGATAGAGTCCTCTCGAAAATGAGCTTAGGCTATCACGGTTCAATTAGGAGTCAAAAACATAATCAAATAGTCAAACTTTAATCAAACTTTTTGACTCCAACAGTTAATGCAAGTGGTCAATTGGATCAAACATAATCACCTATATCAAACACAACTAGGCAGATAATAAGGATTAACGCAATCACCAAAAGACATATATGACACCTCATATATTAATCATTAAAGTTCTACATAAACAAATCCGTAGCACAAATCATTGTTCAACGCCCGATTAAACTCTAATCAAGCTAATTTAATCATATTAGTGTAAACCCTAACTAAGAGTATTACAAAAATATAATTAAATTTCAGACAATGAATGATTACTCCCCTTTGAAGGCCGTGAACTCAAGCTGACATCTTCAAGAGGTCCGAATGCCTAGCCACGCATGACGGTCGTCGTCCTGCAGTCATAACTCCGACGGCATCAATGGTGAACATGATCCTGCGGTGTAGATGATGATGAAATGTCGACGGTAGATGATGGCTGCGGCAGGGAATGGTGATGATGAAATGTTTAGATCGTCTCTAGGTTTCCGAATGGTGTAATATGTGTTTGTATGTGTATTTGGAGAAGATATGTAGCCAGCTAACCTCCTTCTGACCTAATTTGGCAAATATTTAAAGTGGAGAGCCGGGTAAGGTCGAAACAGTGAGATAATTTTCCATTTACAGTCCGGGTATCCGTCTGCACGTCGCGACGAGACAATTAATGGACGTCACGACGTACGGCTCTTGCATGCTTCCCACGATGTGTAAATTGTTGGACGTCGCGACGTACTGATGACTATCGATGCGCCGCGACATAGGAATTGGTCTACGTCATGACGTGTCTTCTGTTGGATGCACCGCGACATGCTGGAACGCTCACGTCCTGTTGCCTTTCTGATGAGTTAACTCCCTTGTTTCCCTACAAAATAAAATAGCAATTTGCAGTATCAATTGTTCTTAGAAAAATTAAGATGTAATTAATATCAATTTGTAACAATTTAACTAAAAAACTGCAATTCATTTGAGCTCACTATAGGGAACCAATTTAAGCACAAAAATCATCAATTAGTAGTCAAAAAGTACTTTAACAATTATAAAAATGCAGCCAATTAATAATGTAAACTTGGGTTCAATCACCTCTCTCTTCTTCCATTCATGCATAACCGAAATTGTGGAGTAGGGGAGTGTTCATGCATGTTCTTTACACCTTCTCTCCTTTCATGCAAAGTAGAACTGAAATTCCAAAGTGAAAGAGTTTCAATTTTGGTTCATCATCTTCTTCTAAGAAAATCTCCTCTAAATATTTCTTCTCCTTTCCCACCAAAGGATTTTGTTAACCTAGTTGTCC
>JANKYE010679574.1:0-10779 GCA_032467995.1 Erythroxylum dillonii | reverse complement strand
CAACAAACCAAAAACACTCTTACCTTAATCCTTCACCAAATGTAGAGATTCTTGGCTTGAATGGAAGCTCTCATCATTTTCCACGTTTTATCCTTCTTGAACAACTTAAAAATCACTCTTGAAATCCATGAAATTGAGAAACCCTAGCCTTTCTTCTTGCTTTCCCTTCTTCTCCACGACCTCTCTCTCATTTCTCTCTTTTTCTTGTCTTTCCCTCTCAATTTCGTGCCCCACTTTTCTTCTTATACCAACCCACATGTGTAATGACCACCTTGCCCTTACTTATAAGCCTTGTAACCTTAGAAGCTTAAGTGGTCTTTCAATTTTTCCCTCATGCATAAATTACCACCTTAATTCAATTTAATTCATGTCATATGGTCTTAGTCAAATTGACATGCTAATTAACTCCCATTAACATGCTAATTAATTCCCCAAAAAATAGAATCATTAATATATCAATACCTCAAAATTCATTTAAATCATGCTTAGCTTCTTCCCAAAATCAAGACCTTTTCTAATCATGAAATTGAAGGAATTTGCTTGCACTTCCTTCTAGAAAATTGTTCCTCATTGTCTTAATTTCTAATGACATCAAAATCGTTCAATTTGGTTTAGTAATTTGGAAGATATGCCTTAAACATTTTTGGACTGTTCCTGTACTGAAACAATATTCTATACTTAACTTCCGTCCGAAAATTGATTTCTTAGAGATTGAATTAGAACTTAATTCCTTCATACAACTTGTAGCCTTATCTCTCTACTTTATCCCAAATAAAAAATCATCTCATTTGAAATAATTCGTCAGAGAAACAGCCGTAGGTAATAATTGACGACGAAATACAGAGTTTTTGTAACAAATTTACCGATGGCCAGCTCCTATTCTGTTGTTATATTTAGCAACGGTAATTTTGTGTGGTCGAAAAATTTAGTGAAGACAGATCTTTTTCGGTCGGTAAATTTAGCAACAAACAAGTTATTTTCTTCAGTAATCTTACCTATGGATACCACAATTTGCCGGTGAATTCACGACTAACTTTATCGATAGATATTGATAGGTCGTTGGTAAATTTACTACATTTTACCAACAGATGTTGGTTATCTGTCGATAAATTCATTGCATTTTACCGACTGATTTTGTTTTTTTGTCGATAAATTTACTAATATTGTTCTTCTAATTTTTTCTTGTATTTAATTTTATTTGACAATATTATGATTGATGTATAATTTATACAGTTCTCAGTTATCTGGTGATAATATTTTGATTTGTTTCTATATTTAATTTGTTAAAATAAAAAATTGGTTGATAATATAAAGTAAAAACTATCTTAATTGATAATAAAAAATTATTATCTACAACAATAAGTATTTAATTTATATAAACTGATTACAGCTACGCTATTCATTTGGTGAATGCAGATGCTCTGAATGTTGCGATAAGGTGCTGACCTTCCACTTCAACTTATCAATCTCATTACGGAATTGGGCTATATACTCCATCGACTGTTGTAACTGAGTTGCCAGTGCTTGTATTGTGCTCTGAAGCTCATGGACTTCATTGGATGTGGACCGCCTACTAGATGCTGCTGTATTGGGTGTAGAGGATTGTGAATAATATGTGTTCGCAAATGAACCTAAGTCGAAGATCCTTATATAACGGCCCCTACCACTCACTGCATAAAGATAGGTTTGACTTTCGTTAACATTTCAAACTATTGAGACTATCGTTGAATACTTTCTTATATTCGTTCCTATCAGAAGACAATGTTTATGTTAATAAGTGATAATTATTAAGCATTAATAATAAAACATAAATTCCACATACATTTAGTTCTCTACATCTGGTGTTGATAAAGGTCACACTGTCATGCTTCTTAGTATGAATGTGCAAAAAGAGTTGATAGGGTATAGGCTTCTTGCCCATAGACTTTTCCTGCATCAAAATATAATATTATAAATGAACTACAATTTACAAAAATTTACGTAAAAGTTTCTCTATTTTTATGATATGTTCCCCCTATTAAGCAAAAAAAGTAACTCAACAGCACAACTATATATGGCACCAAACATTTATAACATTATCATTCTCCATAATACACATATTTTCATTCCAAAATTTACACATCAAATTAAATTGAAAAACTTCAAAGTTAAAAAAATCAAAATATAAGTGTAAAGTGTAGATACTTACAAGTCTCTTTGCATGCTCGTGGTGGATAATAGATCCTCCAATGTGTATAGGAAGACTCTCTTCCCCCGATCCTCCACGTATATTGGTAGAATTACACTCTGAAATGGACATTGCCTCAGGTGATGTCTAATACTACTATCAATGACTCCATATTTCTTCAAAAATATAAGGAAGTCGTACACTAGTCTTGTGCATCACACCAACAAAGTCTCTATAATGTGTACGAGCTTGTTTCTCCCATACTTTATAAATATTCGCATCAAATTCAAAACCTCAAAAAAAATTCTTTCTAAAAAAAGAATAAACATACGATAAGTACTTATAACCTACAATATGTATCTAATTAATGTATAAAAATTAATTAGAAAAAATAAAAAATATATTTTTTTACCTCAAACTCCTGATAATAAAAATCATTTGTTGCTTGAGAGATATTCTTTTATATATAACCCTCAAGATCAATCTTTTCTTAAATTTGGATGTCATGTTTGTTTAGCACGGTCCAGACAGAATCAACCTAATATAAAAATCTTTCTATATCATTTTTAAATTTAAACCTACAACCTAATTATAAACATATGGTGTTTCATGTATTTTCACTTACAGATTATTGACAATTGTGATGCAACTTCTTCCATCAACTTCCTCAACTCTAAGCTGGAGACTGCCTCCTTCATCTGCATCGTTTACCCCTGATATCTCTGTCAGTATAGGGGTGGTGGATGGCGTAGCAGGAGGTACAAAAGGTGATGCCTCATCTGCAAGTGTAATAGCTGGAGGTATAGCATCTGATTCTGTTGCAGCTGTAGAATGTGACGCTTCACCTAGAAAGTAACAGGTTCCAAATCGTGGTCTGAACCTTGTTCACATTATATCATATTTTCTCTTTGGTGACATATTTTAACCTGAAATTCATATTTTATTGAATATTTCAGAAATATAACAATTTCAATTCAGTATATAACAATATATTGTTGATTCAATAATTGATTTATTGAATATAATATTCTATTACAAACACAAATTAATCACTATCAGCACTTAATTGTAAATCAAAATTATCGTCATTTTCTTTTCCTGAAGAATTAGAATCAAATTCAGGCTCCTTTTTAAATCTATCGCCCTCCTCATCCTCTCCTGTTGAAATTTCAACATATTTATTATTTGAATCGTTCAAAGGTTCACTCTCGTCATATATAACAGACGCATTTATTTCATAAACATCTTCTTAACATGCTTCACTTTCAATTCTCTATTCTCATTTTCCATGTGATTAAAAATACCTCTAAGTTTAACTTTGCAAACAGCTAACCAATCTAACTTATCTCGTCGTAATACACCCGGATAGCTTGCATTGCTAACATGAAAGGTTCAAATTGTCTAAATCTTTTTCGCTGGTTGTTTTCAACTAGATTGTATCGGCTATACACTTTCGTACCAACATTAAGAGTTGGATCAAACTAGTCAAACTTAAATATCACGCTCTGCTTTATGGCAATGCAGGGTACTCAATTTCAAATATCTCAATAATTTTACCATAGTAATCCATCAATTCTCCCTGTATACAAACTTCACTATTTAATGTTGCCATACTATGACCATGATATTCTGCATGATTTTTTTATCCATTAATGAAATACATCGGATACGATTTAACAGTTCACAAAGGTCCTTTAACAAGATCACATATAGACTTGTTTCTATTGGATTTTCCGAGGCCTATACAAAAGAAATTATCATATTAAATAGTATAATGTCATTTGAATACTTTAATCTTACAATTCGATCATTTTAATAATTGTAAGTGAAAACTTATATATTTCTCTAACCATCAAGGAAAGTGTCTTCCAACTTCTTTATTGACATCATCCTATGTTTTCTCGGGCATTAACTCGCATAACTATTCCTCGTATATTCTAAAAACATTATTATGTATTTTAGCTGTAAATAACACTAAATTTCAAAACCCAAATAATCAATTTCAACCTACTACACGAAAGGTTGAACCTTTTGACAATTCAATAAAATGTAACCATGGGCAACCTTTATTTCTTCCTCTGTTAACATTCTTCTTGTCGAATGTCCATATGTTCATCTAGGATATGTGAAAATAGATAAGTTACCATTAGCATCACCCATTCCTCTCCTATCGTCATTACAGGGAACTTTTCTTTCTCTTGCATAAGCATGCAGCTCAAAATAATGTGAACAAAATGTACTTGCTTCCTCCACTAAATAAGCATTACATATCGAACCTTCAACTTTAGCCTTGTTTTTGACATTTTTCTTCAAGTGATGCAAATACCTACATTAGTGAATAGAGTTATTACAATTATGTTATTAAAACATGTTATTACTTCAATTTAAATATTTACCATAATTACCTCTCAAACGGATACATATATATTGAACTGGACCAGCAAGTTTAGCCTCGTGTGTTAAATGCATAGGTAGATGCTTCATACAGTTAAAGAAACTTGGAGGGAAATTCCTTATAATTTGCACAAAATTATTGGAATTTCCCTTTCTAGTATTTCCATTTAAACCAAATTTATTTCAGATGATGTTAAGCATTTGAAAAACAAACTTAATTCTGTTATAACTTCATAAACCTTATTCAATAGTAACTCCTGAAATGCAATTGGAATTAGTCTTTTCATAACACATAACAATCAAGACTTTTCATCCCAAATAATTTGTATTTCCTCATGTCCACACACCTTGCCAAGTTTAACACATAACCATCGGGAAACTTTAGACTTTTCAACCATTCACATAAAATTTAATTTTTTTTGTCCAAATTGTAACATGTTCAGATATTTACCGGTGCGAAGATCTTTATCTAACTCATTCCTTCTACAAAAAAGTTTTAAATCAGCTTGTGATTTTGCAATGTCTTTTTTCTGCCCTTCAATGTTCATTATGGTATTGAACAAATTGTCAAAAATATTTTTTTAATATGCATCAAATCTAGATTATGACATATCAAATTAGTTTTCTAATATGCAAATCCCAAAAGATGCTTCATTTTCTCCAGCTAAAGTTTTTACTAATGCTTATATTAACTTCATCAACTTTAAATTCTGTAACTTTCAACAACTCTAATTCATCAATCTCCTGCAATATCTCTTCACCAGCTTTATGAGGGGGAGGAGTGTTTGTACAATTCTATTCTTAATGAACTTTTGTTTATTGCATCTAAATGGATGATCTGGAGGAAGAAATTTCCTGTGGTTGTCAAACCAACATGTTTTGCCCCCGTTTGGAAGATAAATGCATTTAAACTTTACACAACGTCCCCTAAGTATTAATCAATTGAATTAATCACCTGCAATTGATTTCAATACTATGGTAGGTGGCATTATTTACAGCCATGAATCAAGAAACCAAGTTCTCGCTGTGACTTCTAAGCTCATAAAATTTTTCACCGACAAGCCTCACGAGAGGTTCATCACGAGTATCCAACCTATATACTGTCCTAAGGGTTTATCATGCAAAAAACTGTCATATCTATTAAACCTACAAATTTCTTGTGTTAATACTAAGTTTAAATTAATAACATTGAAGTTGAAGTATTAATTCGTTGAATTAATGACCTATAATTGATTTCAATATTATGGTATGTGACATTGTGTAAACCTGTGAATCAAGAAAGCAAGTTCTTGTTGTGACTCATAGGCTCATGGAATTTTTTACTGATAAGCCTCACAGGAGCTGCATCATAGGTTTCTAGCCTAAACTTACAAATAAAGTTCATAAACCTAAATTATGCATTATTCATCAAACATATCTGAAACTAACACTTGAATTAAAAACCCAAGAAACAAAAAGGATATAATCTTCGTCAAGAAAGAAGGAAAAGAAATCCTAATGTAAACTTTAAACCATGCTTATTCATTAAACACTTCTATAAATAAAAGACTTCAATTATCCATAACCCAAACACAATGCCTCTAGTTATTTGAATACACCTACATAAGCAAAACACTCCCATCATTTAACATCAACATAACAGGCAATTCACCAAACACTTTACATGTATCAGAAATTCATTCCAACCTCACAACCAAAATCACGTCTTATCTCTTACATCACTAACATTCATGTATTCAAATTGTTTTCCAATCACAAAATACCCAAATAAATGAATAAAACTAAAAATATTCGTCAGACATACATCCGACATCACCCGACCAACACTAGTTATACAAAAAATCACAGAGAACAAAGGCTGAATGATTTAACTTTGCCGAAGGACACAATGACAGTGACAGTGGTCGAAGACAACAAATGTTAACAAGCAGAGGAATCCATGACGGAGAAATGGGAGAGAACAAAAACAAAGGATAAAATGCAGGGGAGAGAGGAAAAACGAAGAAGAAAGTGTAGGATATCTTTCGGGAGGGTTAAATGCGTAGGAAAATGATGTCATTTGGTGTTAAACCAAACGATGTCATTTTCGTTTTATTTAAAACGTTGAAGACAAAGGAAATGATGACGTTTTCCTCTAAAATTTAGTGAAGGAAATTTTTTCCATTGATAAACTCAAAACTTATTTATTCCGCTCAGAATTCTCGCTTTCTTTATCGACAAGAATTTTCTACCATCGCTAAATTTCGTCGAAAAATTTTCCGGGATAATTTCCCTCGATATTATTACCAATGGATATTATTACCGTCGCTAAATGAAATTTTTTTTGACAATGTTACCGACAAAAAATTTTTCATCGGTAATTTGCAGTGATTTAGTTTCCGTCGGAAATTTTCTATCGCTAATTAGTAATTTTTTGTGGTGATGCCGAATTATCTAACAACCCCCATGAAACAAGAAATAATAAAAAAGGAGAAAACAAACGTACATTCAAAGCTATATGAACAGCCAGTTCTGTGATTTCCCTGTCATTCATAGAGGAGAAAATGCCTAGTGCTAATACTGGCATTGTAATCCCACAGTTCAAGCAAACTTGGTTGCTCTTCATCTCTCTATTTCTCACTTTTCTGTACTTGAACCACTCTCTCTTTACACACACACACATACCTGATCTGAAATCAACTCCATTAACGAACATAATAAAGGTGTGCCAAGCTCAAGAGTTATTTTAGTAATATAATTATACATATCATGTGAATCAAGGGATATCGGTGAAATTACTTAATTGCAAATTGTATTCCTTGTATAGTTTAAGGGCATTTTTGTAAATATGTATCCTTGCACATGTGTAACCTAAATATATATATATTGCAGTAAAGGGAGGGTTGAGTTACCGCCTCTCTCCACCAAGTTGTTTGTTTCTCTGTTGGTTTACATTCTCTCTGCCAAGTTCTCTGTTTCTCCGTTGGTTTACATATCAAAGTAAAGACTATAACGTAATTGGGGTATTACAAGACAAAACAAGGAGAAAAAGTAACTGGTAAACACAAAATAGCATAAGAAAGGTGAGAACATATCTGACAAATATGTTATGAATCTAGGACATCGTAAGTGAATGTTCGATTTTTCCACTTGAGAGCCACCTCCGAGAGCACCTTCGTAGACGACCCATCTTTACATAGGACCTGTGCTGTTGAGTCTTTTAGGTCTTTCATTCTATTGCGGACCATTTTTCCTTACAACTGAAGAGAAAGGGTCGGTCTTTTTGGCTCTGAACATTGAAAAACGTGGTTATCGTTAGGACTCCTCACCACCCACAAGAACCTATGCTTACGTGGCTCTAAACCCAAAGGCAGTTCAGTTAACCAGCTTCCGATTGGTTAATTTCAACTTATAAATTTTGATCTAGCTTTTATAGCTTTTCACGGTTACTGTTTATAATTTTAGGGGTACATTAATGATGGATTGTTCATAAACTTTCTTTCGAGATTCCATAAATCACATATTTAATATACATTTAATTTATTACATATTTAAAATAAATAACTGTAAAATAAATTTAATATATAAATTCTTTAATTTTAATATATTTTTTCCTTTCAAAAGGATAACATCTTCAAAGTTTGCGATTTTACTTCTTATAAAAATTATTTATATATTAAAAGGAAAAGAATTTAGTCTACTATCATACGGAAGACTTTAAAATTATAAAATGTAAATTATATTCCAACTGCAAATAATAGTTATTATTATTATGAATAGTACAATTATAATTATGATTACATTTGTAATAAAGAAACCACATTCACTATAGGATGCAACTTAAACCAAAAAATAAAATGACGAATTTAAAACTATGCCTAATTGAAAAATGATCAAGGTTTGACTTGATAGTCTAATTTTGATATAATCAAAATTTGAATTAAACCAATATTATTTTAATGAATGATGATGAGACATATTTAGTAAGTGAAAATGAGAAAAGTGACGATGACAATAATTGAGCATTGACAAGAACTTTGTTTTTAAATTTTGATTAGGTTAAGAGTTTTCCTTAATATTTTGGAACAAGATTTTCATTATATTTAAACATTTATTTATTTTGTTTTTCATTTTGATGAAATTTCAAAGTTATGATTAACAAATATCTATTGATCTGTAAAATATTACTTTTGGATTATCAATATATGTAATTTGAATATTTTATAAGAAAAATTTTAATTTGATTGTAAATAATAATATTAAAGAAAAAATCGTGACAAGTAGTTTCTAGTCCCTAAAATTTGTACAATGATGAAAAAATTAATCATTAGAGTGGTTAATTTTAATATGTTATTATAACAAGAAATAATTATCATTAATTTTTCACGTTTATATTGATAATAATCTTTGTAACAAAAAGTTGATGATCAAGTAACAATAAAATTTCTTGTAAAAAATTACAAATGGTAGTGACCATAGTGATGATAGTTTCATTTTTGTGATAACATTAAGTAGAAAATAACTAATTGAGTTTTTATTGACAAAAGTTTTCATCACAAAAAGTAAAATATCATGTGATGATAAATCATTCTCTCACAACAATAGAAAAATATTAGTGACCAAACTATATTCTGTTACAACAAATAAAAAATATTAGCGACTAATTTATGTTGTCACAATTACAATTCATTCCCGCCAAAATCATTTTGGTGCCAAATTGCATATGTTTTTAGTGATAGAAAGTAGTGATAAAAAAAACTTTGACACTATTAACATATTAATAGTGACAACTTAATTGTAAAAGATATTAAATTGTCATAATTACCATTGAATTAGTAACAAAAAATAAAGCATCACATTTAATCCATGCAATAGTGTCGATCAATTGTTGTGTCACAAAAACGTCTTATCTGTGACAAAATGATAGTTCGTCACAAAAAAGTTATCACTAAATTACGAATAGTAATGACTATAGTGATATTTCTATTTTTGTGAGCATAATAAGTAGACAGTAACTAATTGAATTTTTAGTGACAAAAATATTTATCACAAAAAGTAAAATATTGTGTGATGATAAACCGTTATGTCACAGCAAGAGAAAAATATAGTGACCAAACTATATTCTGTCACAACAAATATAAAATATTAGTGACCAACATATGTTTTGTCACAATTACAATTCATTTTCACCAAAATTATTTTGAAGCCAAATTGCATATGCTTTTAGTGACAGAACTTAGTGATAAAAGAAAATTTGACACTATTAATATATTAATAATGCCAATTTAATTGTGAAAGACACTAAATTTTCATAATTACCATTGTATTAGTGACAAAAATAAATCATCAAAATTAATCCAAACAATAGTATTAACCAATTATTTTGTCATAAAAAATGTCATATTTGTGACGAAATGACGGTTAGTCACAAAAACGTTGTCGCTAAATATCTTAACTCTTGTAGTGAAAGAATGCAAGCATAACGAATCACAATGCTTAGGGCTTTGAATTTGCTTTGTAAATAAACCAACTTGATGATATACTCTCTCACATTCCCAATTCTCGTATACCTTGTAAAATATAATTTTTAGTATATTTCAAATTTTATCATTGGAAGAATCTTTGAACCTTTGAGAAACATTGTTAAGAAAGACTTTCTGCTATGTTTGTTTCTAGTAGTCTACTAAGTAGATGTTCAGGAATGGACTTATTGATGGTTAAATAACACATCCTATCCAACCTCTCCTAAGTTGCATAGGTTGCTTCTTTAGCTTTTAAACTAATAGTTACGAGATTAGATGGATTTTTGTTGACCATGACCATATTAATATCTATTATCTCTAAAGAAAATTTGCCCATTCTCAATTCTTGAAATTGAAACCGGTCAAGGTTTCAATTATAATACTATTATTGTTTACGGAAAAGGTAACAAAACATATCATGTATATTATAGACACAAATATAGGATAACAATGATACTATGAAGCATAAAAAATAATTGTAGTGAGCATCTTATCAATTATATCATGAAACATTTGTGGTCATAGTACATAATATATAAGGATAATATCTCCGTATAAAAGCAGTCAGAGTATAAATGATCAATTCTTGTGATTCTATCACTTAGACGTATATATCACTTAAGAAATGACAATCCCCTATATGTAGGGCCCGGCCCCCACCGCCATCACACCAGGTATTGTCCTCTTTGGCCATGAGTGAGGCCACGCCTCGAACCC
>JANKYE010678084.1:0-10783 GCA_032467995.1 Erythroxylum dillonii | reverse complement strand
TAATTTGATGTCACTAAAATTATTCACTGTTCTGAAATTTTTAATGACATCAGTCTTAAATACTGATTTATTTCGGTACACCGATTAAACTAGATATCGGGTATTACAAAAGCTCTTGGGACACTTTACGAAACCCCTAAACTTGTTTCTTCAAAAACGACCTGAATTTGGATAAATTATGATTGGAAATTTCAGTTCATTTAGGTAAGGCACCAATCTCCTATTTTTAGTCACTTTTTGGAAAAACTAACACCACCATCATGTCTAAAGTCCTTAAAAACATAGGAGAGGATGGAAACCCAACACCAGTCAACCCATTTTACTGGTGAACGGAAATGGATAACCTATTAGATTTAATCTTTAGATCCTTGCAAACTAGTATAAGTTTCGATGCAATACTAGTGTAATTGAAATCCTAGAGGGGAGCTTCTCATTTCTAGGTGAGTGGTATTGGTCACCACCCCTCTGGCACTAGTGTGTGTGCCCTACACTCTAGTGATGGTGATAATTTTCCAACCATCCCAGAAATGGTCGAAAATAATTTTACAAATTCCTAAATATTCTGTAGATCAATTTTCATAAAAGCAATATATTGAAATCCTTTATAGTTTGTGATATAAAAATTTGGAAATGGTTATGTTTTTATAAAAAATGTCTGAATTTGATTAAAATGAGTCATTATTGATTAGTATTGAGATTATCTAAATGTATTGAATATAAACAAGGGTGTATAGGTTAGAAATTGGTATACTTGAACTATGATTGGATTTATTATAAATTTTTTCAATGTAAATATGGACATGTAGCTTGGAGGCCTAAATTGAGTTATGGTTACTGATGGTTATAGAAGTGTCTTTTCATTAGGGGAATGACCCTTCGTTTAGAAGGGGATGTCCGTTTTATAGTAGAAACTCTGCCAAATTTTTAGTAAGCTCATCATAAAATGTGACATCGCCGTTTGTAAATAGAAAATAAAGCTTCTTAATATTGAGTCATAGTCTTATTCTCGGGGTGTCTAAAAGTGGCTTAGGTTTTAAATTCTAATGGTCATTCCTACTTTACTTTCTATACATCAATCAGGAGTAGAACCCTCTACTTTAAGACACTAAGTTCATTAGAATTTCATATTCATCATGGAAATCACCATCATTATCATATACACACTTGACATTCATACATATGGATTAACACATGTATACATATTTTTGTTTTGCAATGTTGTGTTTGTCTTGATATGTAATGATGTAGAGGATTGCTATTTTATGAGTTATCTAGTGGGCATCACTAGGTTGTGTGCATAGTGAGTCAATTAGTTGGGTATATATTTGGGTTAGTATTAGTATTGATTGATATGTGACGCAGTTGGGGCTGTTCAGTCGAGCTAGCTCTCGGAAGCCAACCGATATATGGTATATGAGAGGTAGCATGATTGTGGCGATTTGGTAAAGCTTGCTATCGGACAATAATCATGTTATAATGAGGTTGTGGTGGCTCACTTAAGTGTGACTCTCAGACAATAGTCCACTACATTGGACCAAGTGACTTGTATAGAACAAGGGAGCCCCTATGGCTATGATATGTGGGTAAGTGGTATGTTATGGGGTCAGTCTTCATTCCTCTACTATTATTTCTGATTTTTTATTGTGATGATTATATGACATGATATTGGTACGAGAAATGCATTCATGTTTACGAACAAAATTATTATGTTATGAAATTACATTTATGGATATAAGACAATATAAATATATACATATATATGTATCATTTGAAATCCTTCGGAGTGCATAACATAACCATAGTATTAATTCACTCAGCGAGATCTAACTCCCCTAAACTATTTTTCAAGATCTTCTATTAAGATCTCTTTTAACAAGGTACTTTATCTATCTTCTTTTTCTCTGGTGATTTGATGTATATTTGTTAGTGACCTTTGAGTATAGAGTCGTAATAGTCTTGTATATGTTATATTTCCGTTGTATTAACTATTTATTTTCATTTCTTTAACGAGTAATGATTGATAGAAATATACGTGGATTAGTATAATTGCTAGAATCCCATATTAGGGAGTCCAAACTATACTAGATTAATACTAAATTTGTCTTTCAATAGGCCAATTCGATTAGATCATTAAAAAAAGTTTACAATATGCATTACCTACTCTTAACTGTCGAAGTTAACCTTTTTATTTCAAATTCTTGAATTCAGAATGAATTAAATCTCCATCAATGTTGTAGCAAATTGAGGATTGCATATTGTTAAAATTGTTTTTATGAGTTTGATCATTTTGAAATTTTAAATTTATTATAGATATAGGGATTTGATGGTATTTTAGACTTACTAACGGTTCAGTAAACCTTTAGTTTATTGGTCCTTCTGGGTCGGTCATGGTCTAAGGTTAGGACAATGACATAAAACAATTCTCTCAAGTTGAATAGATAATTGGAAATCCAAGAAAATTGACTTGAAGTTCCAACCTACCAGAAACTCTGCTCATTAAGATGATATTCATTCATGCACTTGACCCATAATGCCTTCTTATCAGTAAATAGTCTTCATATCCTCTTACATAAGAGTATTTTTTGCATCTATGAAATAGGCATAATGCCTAACCCTCTTTGCTTATTTGGAATCATGAGATCACCCCATTTTAAATTAGCCTTCTTGTAATCATCTAATTTCCTGGACCACAGAAAAACTTTCAGAATCCTATCAATTTCTTTGTTAACTCTTTTAGGCAGAACAACATGTGTAAACTAGTGGATGTGCATGCTATTTAAGATTGAAGAAATGAGTGTCAATATAGTAGCATTAGATAAGAATCTATTTTTCTATACATTAATCCTATTTTTTATCTTCTTAATCAGAGGAACAAAGTCTGAAAACTTCGTAAGTTGTTATTAGAACTCCCAAATATTTGAATGGAGGAGCATGCAATGTGAAACCAACATTACTATGGATTTCATCTTGGTTTCTAACATCTGAGGATATGTATAAGCTGCTCTTCTCCATATTCACCTTGAGTTTAGACCATCCTGAAAATGTGTGCAATATATTTAACAATAAGCCAATAGTGATTATCTGTAATACTAAGAAGCATTAGTCGACAACATAAATCAAGTGAGATAACTTAATATCACTACATTTTTAGTGATAATTTAATCTAACATTACGTTCAATAAGTTTGGATATCATTTTGGAACCCTTTATATAACTAAGGTGAAAGGTAAGGGGAAAGTGGATCCCCTTGCATTATCCCTCTAGCACTTCTAAGGATAGAGATGGAACACCGTTGATCAATTCACTGAAAGAAGTTGTTTGAATGCTTTCCAGTAACCAATTCCTGAACTTGAGTGACATCCTTATTTCTTGCAAGCACTCTTTTATGTATCTCCAACTAATAGTGTCATAGGCTTTGAAAAGTCTATTTTCATCAAACAACTTTTAATACTCCTATATATTTTTTATTCCCCTAACAGCTCCTAAAGAATGAGAATGTTACTCTAATATTCCTATGTGGTAAGAATGCCCCTTAAGCATGATTTCTGACTTCTTTTGGAGCAAGTTTGAGCCTCATAACAAGTAGCTGAGAAATCACATTATACAATGTTGTGTAACTAGATATAGGTCTAAACTCTAAAATAGAATATGGGTTTTTCTTCTTAGGAATAAGGAAAATGTAGTAGTGATTCACTTCTTTCAACATTTGGCTAGATGAGAAGAACTCCAAGATTGCTTTAATAAATAATGTCCTTAAAATCTGCCAAGTTTTTTGAAAAAAAACAACATTGGAAAACTATCCAATCTTAGTGTTTTTGAGGGATGTAGAATGAAGAGGACTTCATTGACTTCTTATAGAGTAAATAGGGAAATAAATGTACTATTAAGGGCCTGATTTATTGGAACTTCAAACACATCTTTAACATTAAAACCCTGCTGACAATTGTCTATATTTCCCATTAGATGTTAAAAATAACTTCTAGAAAAATGCTCAGCTCTAATTGTTCTATGATAAGGTTTCCTTGATTATCTAGTAGTTCTATAATAGTATTTCTGTTTACTTCTAGAAAAAATGCTCAGCTCTAACTGTTCTGTGACGAGGTTTCCTTGATTATCTAGTAGTTTTATAACAGTATTTCTTTTTTTGTTGCCATAACAGAAGCATGAAAATATCTTGAGTTTATATTACCATCTTGTATCCAATTCAATCAAGCCTTTTGCTTTAATATAGAAGTTTGAAGTGACAACTCCTCTTGATATTCCATCAATCTCCTAGTTTCAACAGCCTTAAGTTATGAATTTTGAGGATGATGATAACAGGTTGCTTGAGCTTCTACTAACTTTATTTTAATGTTGGTAAGGCTGTGGATTTTCATTCTAACAAACTCCTTAATTGTATATTTTACTACTTTTAGCTTTTGCACTAATTGATAACTCTTGTACCTATGCACTTCAAAATCTGCTGATAATCTCCATGAAGCCCTCCATTTGTTTGACCCCATTAAAGAATCAAAATGGGGCTCCATGTTTGCACAGTTATGTCATATTTTATATAAGTATATATGAGTGATCTGAAAATTGATTCTCTCCAAAATGGGCATATGACTTAGAAAATTTACACAACCAATTTTTATCCACAACTGCCTTATTTAGTTTTTCCTAATCAATACAACTCCTTATTGCTTATTTGTCCATGTAAAATGCCTTCTTGTAGCTCTTAAATCTAGTAATATCACTTTTTGGGAAAGCTTATTCAATTCTTTAATAACCCCCATTTTATACCTAGTTCCATCCTCAACTTCACTTGAACTCAAAGAGCAGTTAAAATCCCCAATAACTATCCATGGAGTTTGCACTCCAGCTTAGGTTATTTATGATTCAGACCATAATAGCTCTCTTTGGAAAGAAAAATTAGAAGCATATATGATACTGACTTCAAAGACAATGGATTGACCTTTAGTTTAGTAGAACAAATGCATCTGCTGATCACTCATTCTGGTTGCTTATACCTGGAGAATCTTTGAATTATACAAACAAATTGTGCGACCATTATAGTGGTAATCATGGTTGGTAATTTGCTTCCAATTAGATCACAAAAACTTCAATCCTAGTTGTGCAAGAGGATCTTTTATTTTATTCCCAAAAGACCTATCAACATAGGTTTCTTATCAGACACCATCTCTTTCATCATGGATTGTTTAAAAGAGTCATTTAACCCAAAATTACCATCTAAGGGGATATCCCTTTTAATTTTGTTCCTACCCTTCCTTTTACGAAACCTTTTTCTTAAATTAAAAGATCTTCCTTTGAGATCATCTGTTACCTCTTGTGTCTGTCGAAGTATCAATTGCTGATTTACCATACGTTTTTCATTTAATTATTGTTCCAACTTTGCATATGTAATGCCCCTCTGTTCCTCATCAATTTGTAACTTAAATCTTTTATGCTCACCATTTGTATTGTGTCTTGGAATTGTCTTCTCCATCTTTGCTGATAATCTCCTATTTATCATTCACTACTCCACTATCTTCTTTTAACAGACTCCTTTCATTTTAATATCTCCTAAATACTCCTCAGTAGTTAGTCCTTCTGTATCATCTACTTCTGCTGCATTAATGTCCAAACCTAGAATCTCATCCTGCCAACTAGCCTTGAAGGCTTTACTAATAGGCACCCACTCTTGCTTAAATTATTTGACTTCTAAGGATAATTCATAGCTATCTTTGCTTGGAATATCTCACTTGCTTCACCTAATTTCATCACAGATAGACTCTCAAACAGTTTTGTATTTCTTTTAATTTCGACACATATTTTGGCATAACTAATTCTTTCCAAGTTGGATGTTTGAACATCCATACACAATGGTCTGCCAAAAGAGTTGGCTACAAAGCTAGATAGGTAATCCTATGCAATAGTAGCTTTTTTCTTATCCAATCATTAAATGGGAGAGCCAATTGGCATGCTATTTTTGGCTTCTGCTAAAAAAATTCTTGAGTTCCTTTTTTTTTCTATATCTTGTACATTGCACTTCCTACTATATTTGGTTGATTAGTATGTAGGAAACTTCCTTGTTTGGTCCACTTCCACTAAGGTAATAGGAGCAATTGAAACTAGTCAACTCCCTCATTTTATTTACAGTTTCCTAACCCTTTTTTTTAAGAACTACCAATAAAAATAAATGTTTGAGGTTCTCATTGTTTTAGTTACAAAGGATACACCAATTTAGGATAGTTAGGAATGAAAGGTGCTCCAAGGTTGGTAGTTTTTGTTTTACTATCAACAATAAACAAAATAAGACTTTAGGGAGTAAGAATTTTGGCCAAATTATTGAATGTCATGCCACTTTTGAGTATTGGGGCCTAAACCAAGCTTTGCATGTTAAGTTGGTAAACTTCCCAATGTGATGGTTAACCTATAAATATGTATCCTCTTCAATTTGCATCATTGAGAATCTAGGGACTGCATTTTCCAGACATTTAGGGATCGGCCCATAGGTTTAAATTTAGTTGTTTTCACCAGACTAATCCGAGACTTAATTATTCTAAGCAAAATAACATTATTTTACTTAGAAGAGTTGGGCCTCGAGTAAGTCTAAGCCAGGGTAGCCCAGGCCTTGATCTAATTAAAAAAAGTTGTTTTGTATTTTTAATTTTAAAAAAGTTATTTAAAAAAACTTAGCGGGGCTGCCCCCGTTGCCATCCCCACAGGCATGTCAAATGGTATCTATTCCAATCTCCATTTTGTAGCATCAATTCCACCTTTTAATTGTGAAGAAATGTTTGCATCAGATGATGCATCTTAGTTTAAGTTACAATTAAGTATAATCAAGTAATATAGATATATCCCATTCTAATATACGCGTATTGAGAGATTTATAATAAAATTTTAAATATAAATACAATAAAATTATATAAATATCTATATACTTTATTAATGAATTCTAAAATTTTTAATATTCTACTCTATATAAAATATTGCAAACATATTAAAACTGATATCATTAATCTTAAGAAGAGTTAAAGAGGGATCCTTGTAATTAGTAGTAAATTTTTTAGTCAAATGCAAATAACTTAAACAATAATAAAAAAGGGAGATTTTCAACAATAAAATAAGATAAATAAAACTAATAATCATAAAAAAAAAAGACAAGAAAGGAGCTTTATTTAAGAACAGAGTAGAGTTAAGTTCACAATTTATATCAACCTAATAAACAAGGGGTTTTGGTCATCACTTCACTCAAGACAACCAATATAGTTTTGTTAACTAAAAGAATTTGGTGACTAGTTAGGTAGAAGCATGCGTAGCAGATTAACTAGGTTCATGCCTACTACATTAAGGGCACAATTTCTGGAGCTTCAAACTTCCTTTAATCCCTTCCTTAATTACAAATTTC
Source organism: Erythroxylum dillonii (assembly GCA_032467995.1). Taxonomy (NCBI): domain Eukaryota; kingdom Viridiplantae; phylum Streptophyta; class Magnoliopsida; order Malpighiales; family Erythroxylaceae; genus Erythroxylum; species Erythroxylum dillonii. The sequence goes on along the minus strand of JANKYE010678084.1, from coordinate 3,390 downwards.
CTGATCAATATAAGAAATAGAGTGTGGATGGAATTCTTGAGTGTAATTGGTGATGAAAATAATACATCCTTTTAGGAGGGCAACTGATCCCCCTATGGTTCTTTTGAAATCATTGATGGCATAAATCCACTATAGGCAATCATTCTTAAGTACGCTAGAATGCTTAGGTTATAGGCAATCATAACTTGCTCGATACCATTCTAGCATCAAACATCTCTCCTTTCCTATCTAATTTTATTTTTTTGAACAGGCACTAAGGATAAACCCATTTTGAAAGTAACCACTTCAAGTGAGTTTACTAATACCTCATACAGAAATTTATTCAGCTTTTTAATCCAAATGTTACCTAGCACAAGTTTTTCTGGGATAAAAACTTGTTTCTTTTAGCTTCTTGTACATTGTAGTAAGTAGTGAAGAATAGACTTCCCACTTTAGACAAGTTGAATAGATATTTAGCTATTCTTAATTGGTGCACTCTTTGTAAAATTTCTCAAGAAACCCTCAACCATCTTTTGTTTCTCTACGATTACATTAATATGGCCAAGACTGAGATGCTTAACAAATGCATTATAGACAGTGTTCCCAATAACTAGCAATAAATAGTGGAGTGGATTTTGAAAATCAAACATAACGCAGAAGGGGATTGATGGATATTTCATATGACTCTACCATATGTAGCTACATTCACATAAGATGAAAGAAACAAGAGAAATTTTGCAAACTAAAGAGCATTGAAGTCCTTATTAAGTCAATGGTCAGCAAGATAAGGTGCCATATTTGTTTGTATAAAGAAAAAATCAAATGTATGTCATTCATCTTCTCAAAGTGGAACATTAACTAACGTATAGTTTATTCTACTTTGTATTACTAATTGTTTATAACTCGTAGCATTATGATGGTGTAATCTATTGTAAAGGTTATTTTTTAACCTAGTTAATCTCCATTGTAGTTGTTTGTACTGTTTTGATGCCTTTTAAGGCTTATTATATTTTCATTTTTAAAAAAAAAGTTATGTTCTTATATAATTATACTGTATTGTTATATTTTAGATATTTTTAATTTAATTTTTTACATAACAAATAAACACAAGTATTCAAAATTTATTTACTTAATACTTGCCATATCTTAAGATTGCGCTATAATATAATGGATAAATTACACAAAATCATGAACTTCATAAAAATTATAATTTTAACACAAACTTTATTTTTGAACAAAAATTTCACTAGCTTTTGAAAATTTTTTATCTATAGTACGATCTTGGGGCAACACAATAATAAATGTTACAATGTCTAACTCTGTGTTATCATGTCAAAAATATTTTTATATGTTAAACTTAACTCTGCATTATCATGTCAAATATATTTTTATACCTGAAGCTTTTAACTTATAAAATTCAATATAAGATAAAAATAATACTATTCCTACCAAATATAAGCACAAACACAACAATATTCTTTTTTTTTTGGTTTGAGCTTAAAGGTTTTGGATTTCTTAAATTTATTTTCAGCCTTACGTTGCCTTCTATAGAGCAAGAAAATTTGATTAAGATATTTCTTTAATATTTTCTCATCATTGGAGATCACTCTTCTGAATAAAGAAAAATTGTATGTAATTTGTTGATCAAGTTGCAAATGGTTATGGACCAAAAATTGAGTTCTACCCAGAAGCACTACAAGAAAATTTGGGTTCAACAACCAAATTCTCAGCAACCATAATAAAATGGTTGCTAATTATATACGTTTTGCAACCAAAAATTATTTGGTTGCAATATATAAGTTACGTATATTTTTTACCGACCAATCAATATTTGGTGGCTATAAATAGTCACTAAAACTTACAATTCATGGATAATAATATAACGATCAAACTTAATAATTTTAGTAACAACTTTAATGATCGCTATAGAAAATTATTAATAATAACCAAATTAACAACCAACTATTGAGTGGTCATTACAAGTATATCAAATTTTCCATTGGCAACCAATTTAAATTTACATTACTTATTTACAGCAACCACATTATATGATTGCTAAAGAAGTATTTATAGTAACAAAATAATTAGTCGCTAAGTATTTTAGAAAAGATGAGAAGAGTTCTTTAGATTCGATCCATATAGTTTAAATTAGTTTAAAGGTTCGTTCTTATAATAATTAATTATTATAATTTAATTTATATTAATTTTTATAATTCAAAATATATTTTCATTTAAGGAAAGGAGTTATCTAATAAAAATTTATTGTTTGGTAATTTCATATTTCATTTACCTTTAGTTAATCAAATTAGTGAACTTTTATTTAGTATAGAAATATACACATATTATTTTCAATGTCTTTTCATAAAAAAAATCAAAAGTTAAGCATAAATTGTTAGTTTACAATCTAACTTGAAAAGTTAAATCTAACAAGAGATGCTAAAAGCTCAAAAACCGAAAATGAAAGTCAATATATTGTGACTTTTGTAGGAATAACATTAAAAACAGGTGATTATAAAAGAACATCAATTTTGGGTCAATGTCATTCGCGTCAATACTTCTCTCTAAGTAACAAAGGGGAAAAAAATGAATTATACTAGTATATGCATAATGGGAAACATATATAGACCCAAACATATGTTCTTGCCAAAATTTCCAATGTGATCTGCACAAATTATAAATATGAAACATGAATTAAAAAAAGTTTCAATCAATATCTAAACGAGATATAGTGTAAATTTAAAAGAGAATCCTGAAAGCTAACAATAGAAAATAGCATATTACTGTCATATGTGTCCTAACCCATTTAAATCTTCTCTTAACATAGATTTCTTTCAATCTACTTTCCTTTCATTGATCCAATAAACAAACTAAAATAATAAAAAAAATAAAAAAGTAGTCCATTAAACGGCTCCCAAGTCCCAACTTCACATTACATCTACATTAAAAAATCATAAATAACCTAAATAATTAATTTATATAATCAACTAACTTCCATCTTCTTAAAAGATTGAAGAAAAAGTTAACATAATAAAAATATAGTTAATAAATATGACAAACTTCTATTAAACACACTGTTTTGAATACCGTTCCGTTCTGGCCGGTACTGACTTAAAATTGGTACCAGTATTTTGAGTTTGGTACTGGGTTTGAATACCGGTTTGTTTCGGCTGTACCGGTCGGTATTCAAAACACCGACCAAATATCGATCGATATCAAAATTTTTAAAACAATTGGGGGACGTTTTTTGTAAAATTTTCAAAAAATTTTAAAATCTCTTTCCCACCCTCTTACCTCTCCTCCCCCCCCTTTTTTTCAAAGTTTTTAAAATAATAATAAATATTTTATTATTAATAATAATTATAAATTAAATAAAACTTTAAAAATATTTTATTTTTATTACTAATAAATTAT
>JANKYE010677867.1:0-10783 GCA_032467995.1 Erythroxylum dillonii | reverse complement strand
TTGGGTGTAATCGGGCTAGATGCCCTCTGAAGCTTTGTATTGACTTATTTTTCATGTAAATATAAAGTTTTGAATTTTAAATGTATCTTATGCATGTATTCTAAAAATGTATTGTTGTATGGTTGAGAATGACAAAAAGAAAGAATGGAATTGTATTACTTTATGGATTGGAACTGAGTAGATGCTTAGGAGTTAGGTTGCTTTATGGTTTGAGAAATGTTTAGAATCTTAGGAGTGTGTTGCTGCCATTAAAGATTGAGTTTTTATGCAGGAAATGGACTTGGATTGAAGATGTTGGCTAGTTACATTATAGGGGAGGTGCTGTCCAATTTTTCCTAAAATGGGCAGAAACTTCGCTTAGGTCTTAGACCTTCTTAGAGCTTGAATTGAATTGAAATGTCTTCTTGAAGATTATAGTACTCATTGAGAGCTTTCCAATGATATAAAATTTGTCACATTTGGACTTAGGATGAAAAAGTTATAAGAGATGAAAGATTTCAGTTATTGTTTATAGAAGTTAGAATTGTGCAGTACCTTTGGATGGGTTTTCACCCTCTTAGAGACTGATCTGATTTTTGCTTCCTTCATAGAAAATGTAACTTATCTTTTCCGCTTTCTATTTGATGTATAATATTAAATTATTGGAGTTAGGAATAAAAATTTGTGAGGTTAAGAAGATGACAGTTCCTGTTCATTTGGTAAGGTTTATTGTTCCATAGGTGAATATATAGGCAGTAGCTTTAGGAGTGTTTTTACCCTTTTAAATGATTGAACTGATTTTTGCTCCCTTCATGAAACTTGTAGATCATCTTTTTATCTTTCCAATGAGGTACAATGCACCATTTTTGGACTTATGTGTTAAAAGATATAAATTTCTGAATTTCTGCCATTTTATGGAAAACTAAAATTTAGAGGCAGAAACTTTGACGCCAGTTTTGACCACCTTAAAGGCTCAACTAGTTTTTCAATCCTTCATGGAAGTTGCAAGGTTTCCTTTTACCTTTTTATTGATGCAAAATTTGTGAGTTTTGGAATGCGGTATGAAAGGTTATGAATTTTCAAAAATTTCAGGTGTAATGTTTGGTTTCCAAAGAAAAACAAAAAGAAATCATAGGTATGCATATACATGTGGAATTTCGGACTCGCTGGCACCCTCGCGAGGACGAGCGTCTCGCCCCGCAAGCAGCTTGTGACTGCAAACGTGAGCGGCTCGCGCGAGCGAAGCGACGCCGTTTGTGTGTTTTTGATTTTCTTCCATTTTCTGATTTTTCCTTTTTCCCAAATTAAACCTCCTCTCACTCTTTTGCTTGTAACTTTTTCATTTGACCTCCGATTTACTCGATTTTCGAAGCATTGGTTTTCGAAAATAAATTTCTACCCCTATTTGGTCAAATTATAGATTTCGGGTGTAGTTTGAATTTACGGATAAAAATCAAAGGAAGTCAATTGTGTAGAGTTGTTAAATATAAATTCGTATTTGGACGATTTCTCGACCTATAGAGATCCGATTGAGGAGATTTTTGTTTATAATGAATCTCGAGACATGAAATTTCAATTTAGCTTAAGTTTCGGATTAAGTTGTGGGCCCTAAGTCGAGCAATTGTATAGAGCCAATTAAGGTGAATTTGTTAAGATACATTCGGTAGTCAGCGAACTAAGTTTGATTTTGAGATTTCTTCTGTAATGAGGAATCCCTCCCTCGTGGGATGCACGTCTAGATGTCATGTAAGACGTCGGACACGTGTCTCACCAGGGTGGGGTTCCAACACATATGCCTCGACTTGCAAGAAACTTTGCAAATGGACCTGGACATTGTCCACTTTTATCAAAATTTTCATAATATTCACCACCTCTATCAAACCTCACTATCTTTACTTTTCTATTTAACTGCCTTTCTATCTCACTAATGAACACCTCTAGAATGTCCACAGACTGAGACTTCTCATAGCAGATAAACAAATCCATATCTCGAAAAGTCACCAATAAAGGTAATGAAATAATTTTTGTCGCCCCAAGAAGGAACGTCGAAAGGACCACAGATGTCAGTGTATATTAATTCTAGTAATGCGCTACTTCTTATGGTTGGATGCTTTGATATATGTTTGGTTTGCTTGCCTTTAATGCAATCCACACATATATCCTAGCCAACAAAATCCAATAGAGGTAAGATTTCATTTTTCACTAATTTCTGTACCCTTTCTTTGGATATATGACCTAATCTTTTATGTCACAAAAAGAAAATCATTCGCTATGTGCACTACATTTATTTCCTATAATATGGTCAACATGAAATAAAGATTCAGCAAAATCAACATCAAGATTGAAACGATATAAACAATCAATTAATGTACCAGAACCATAATAATACTTATGTTTATACAATGAAAAAACATTATTTCCAATCTTAAATTAAAATCCTTTATCATCCAATTTTGCAACTGAAACTAAATTCCTAGCATATTCAGGAACATAAAGATACTTTTCTAGATTTAGGTAACACCTAGTGTCCAAGATCAATCTGTACATCCTAATTCCCTCTATTTGTGCCTTCATTTTGTGCCCCATATACAAGAACTTTTCAGTTTCGTTTATGGTCTGGATTGAAAGGAATCCCTATTTAACATGTGACACATGAGTAGTTGCACCAAAATCTAACCACCAGGTATTTTTAGGCACGTCAATAAGATTTGATTCATAATATAATGAGACATAGTATGTACCTTTCTTTTTGAACCAAGCCTTTCTTTTCGGGCAATCTTTCTGAAACTGACCAGGCTTCTTATAGAAGTGGCACCTCTTATCTTTCTTGACTCTACCGTCATTAATTTTGCTGAGAGCTTTGTGCTTATCTATGCCTTTCTGTCGTGGTTTGTTCTCACTGCTACTAGCACCTTGATGAAATGTGAGAAAAACAAAGTGTTCCTTTATTTTTTTCAATCTCCCTTCCTCTTGAACCAACATGGCTTTAATTTCTTAAAGGTTCCATTTTTCTTTAATGGTGTTATATTTCACCTGAAACTGGCCAAGTTCTAGAGGAAGGGAATTGATAATGAACTATACGAGAAAGGACTCACTCACATCCATACTCATGGATTTCAGCTTTGCAGCTAGGTTTGATATATGAGTTACATGATCGTGAATGGGCTGTGACCAGTTAAACTTTTTGGTCGTCAGCTCACTCATTAAAGTCCCTACTATGGACTTGTCAGCTATATCTGATTGGGAGTATTCTTTAAGCTTCAACATGAACTCCTTTGCATTGTCCGTTTTAGGCATTGATGGCTTGACATTTTCTACGATCGTCATTCGCATTAAATTCAAGCTGAGCCGATTAGACTGTTCCTAAGCCTCATAATAAGACTTGTTAGCTTCAGAACTAGTCTCAGTTATGGCTACAAGCCTTACGTCTAAAACTATGGCCAAATCCAAATCCATTACACCCAGTTGGAACTGGATTTGTTCGGACCAATCCCCATAGTTCAGACCATTGAACTTAATCAAGCCATTGCCTAAGACGAACACACTGGTAGATGCTGCATATACAACATATAGTCCACGCATTAATGCTTTGAGTAAACCTAAATGGATTCAAACTAACTAAGAAACTTTGATTATGCATTTAAATTCTCCTTTGGGTGAAATTTAAATACATAGTAACCTATTCTTATGCATATATATAGTTTACTATAATGGACAATCAATCATATTCTAATCAACATAAATGTTATCTTTGGTTATACAATCATATTAACCAAATGTGTTGATAAAGTCCCTTTAATGTCATTAATTATAAGCAATGGTCCATCTTTGGGTGATCTTCTAGCGTTATAATTAATAATCTCAATTGTTCAATTCAACCTTTATGTCATTTTAGCATCATATCATATTGAACAATTGAACAAATCACAATTAAATGCTTAAAAATTTTGCAAGCTAGGCCACTGTGGTGACTAACAAGCTTTCCATGCAATAAAAATTTAATTGGACAATTATCATACATGACAAATTTTAATTTAATTAGTTTGGTCACTTTGGTGACTAACAAACTATTCTAAACATCCATAATGTCATGTATTATATTTAACATATACTAGGAAAATTTAATTCTAACTATTACATAATATAAAATATTCAAAGTACCAAAGAAATATATTATATAACACTAATTTCTTAAATTATATTATGTATAAATCAATTATGAATTAAATAATCCCTTATGTTCAATCCTAAAATAAATTTTCTTTTAGGGTTAAATTCCATAATTATTAACTAACCCAAAATATTGTTCCTTAATGGCCCAATATCAGTCCAGAAGTTGCTCATTGGGCTTGGAACTGCATGCGCTAGTGTCAGCAAGGAAGAGGTTGTGTCTGGTGCATGCAATACACGCGTCAGCGTGCTCCAGCCAACAACCCCTGGCGCGCGTACATGCACGCGCCAGACATTGTTCATCGTCTTTCTTCGGCGATTTCATTTTTGTAATAATTTTTTTAAACTTAAAACCTTTGATTTCTCTTCCTACGTTGCTTTTCATACCATAATCCATTCTTTCATAGTGTTATAACCCTCAGAAACATTTGAAGAAGTAAACCTTTTCGTATTTTTTTCAACAACCTTTTTTTTTATTTTCAAGAACCAACCTCTTCGTTTCAAGAAACAAACTTTTCGGTTATTTTTCAACACCCATAATTATCAGGAGACGATGGCATCATTCCAATTTGAAACATTCATCAACACAAATAAAACGTAACAAATATACTCATAAACATGAAGCAATTCATTCTCGGTTCTTTCTCAAGAATATGTTTCTTACTCTAATCCATACACATCACATATCAATACTTAACATTCATTTTGGTTTCTGGAATTTCAACCCATTCAAAACCATTTATGCATACTAACAGCGTAAGATTGTATCATATTTATGTTTTGTATTTCTTTAATGGCTTTGTATCTAAGATAAGTATGCCATTACAAATACGAAAAATCATTATAATTACAGAAAATGGTCTTCAAAACGAAAACTTTACGGTTTTTGAAGATTTTCAATTCTCATACAAAACTAACGGAATCAGTCATAACACTAGAACACAGATAATGTATCAACAGTGTTCTATACAGAAACATACACGGTAGAAAATACCGTAGAAAATAAATCATGCAATACCAGGCTCTAATACCAATTGTAAAATAATTTACGGATTGAATAAGTTGTGTACCTGTATCCATGATTGCTTTTGTTTTGTAAGATGTTGATTTATTTCCTCTCGTCTTTTTCCTTTAGCAAATTCTTCAATGGTTCAAAATTTTTCTTTCAATAAGTTTTTTTCAACTTATATAACATCACCAACGGACATGTCCTTTGGTAAGTGGAAGAGAGAGGAAAAGGGTTCGTGACCCATTTGAGATCCATTCTATAATACCCAATAACCATTATCTCGGGTGCGTTTCATGGGACTCATATCTATAAGTGACATGAGATATAAAATAGTCTAACAATTGACACCATTGTTTGGATTAATTGTGATGATTTTTTCACTAATATAATAATAATTGCAACAATTTAGTATCTTTCATAATTAAGTTGTCACTATTAATATATTAATAGTGACAACTTTTCTTTTATCAATAATTTTTGTCATTAAAAGCCTATGCAATTGGGCGCTAAAATAATTTTGGCGGGAATAAAATGTAATTGTGACAAAACATATGTTAGTAACTAATATTTTCTATTTATTGTGATAAAACATAGTTTGGTTACTAATTTTTTCCTTTTGTTACGAAACGGTTAATTGTCACACAATATTTTACTTGTTGTGACAAAAAAATTTGTCAATAAATATTCAAATAATTATTGTGTAATTCATACTGTCACAATAACCGAACTATAACTACAGTCACAACTATTCGTAATTTAGTGACAATTTTTTTGTGACTACCTATTTTTGTCATCGCAAATACAATATTTTTTAGTGCTAAGACAATTGATTGACACTATTGTTTGGATTATCTGTGATGATTTACATTTTTGTCACTAATACAATGGTAAGTGTGGCAATTTAGTATCTTTCACAGTTAAATTGTCACTATTAATATATTAATAGTGTTAAAATTTATTTTATCACTTAGTTTTGTCAGTAAAAGCGTATGAAATTTGACACCAAAAAAATTTTGGCGGGAATTAATTATAATTGTGACAAAACGTATGTTGGTAACTAATATTTTCTATTTGCTGTAACATAACATAGTTTGGTCACTAATATTTTTTCGTGTTGTGATGAAAAGATTTATCATCACACAATATTTTACTTGTTGTGACAAAAATTTTTGTCAATAAATATTCAATTAATTAGTGTCTACTTAATATTGTCACAATCACTAAACTATAACTATGGTCACTACCATTTATAATTTAGTGACTATTTTTGTGTGCCTAAGTATTATTCGTCACAGATACGAGGTTTGTTATGACAAAACAATTGATTGATACTATTGTTTGTATTAATTGTGATGATTTATTTTTGTGTCACTAATATAATGGGAATTGTGACAATTTAGTACCTTCATAATTAAATTGTCAAAATTTCTTTTATCACTAAGCTTTGTTATTAAAAACCTATGAACTTGTTATGAAGAAAACTTTTGTCAATAAAAATTACTTAATATTGACATAACAACCAAACTATCACTATGCTCACAATTGTTGATTCAATTATTGTCAAATAGTGATTCAATTATTGTTGATTCAATTATTGTCAAATAGTAAAAATTCTTCCTCCACTATCATTTTCATAAGTCTCAATGGGGAACGTGTAGTGATAATGGGTGATGATACATGGGTTCAGCTACTTTTTTAGAAATTAAAAAATTTCATTAATCGGAAAAAATTACAGAGTGGAGACCTAAACACTTATTGTCTACTTAAACAACAAGCACTTCAGCAGGAATAGCGTAATACTACAATGTTTCAACTCATAAGCTACTTAACATAAAAATGATGACAGTCGATACTTACCTATTGAAACTATTAGGGTAAAACTAACCCCATCTTTCTTGTAACTTCGATTCTTTACCCAATTCAGACAAGCAATGAGGATAGACACTGGAGGCGGTGTTACCTTCGAGGGACAACAAGGTCTTCAAGCTTCCTCCAATTGATTCTTCTTCACAAGTAATCAGTTTCTCTCATGTTTATTATTTAGCTATTAGGGTTACCTTTGAGAAATTACTTTATTTCCAAGAGACTCTTCGTGACTTCCAGGTGGTTCCAATGGTCATTTTGTTCTCCAAGCTTCTTCTAGCCGACTATATTCCCCAAGCATTCGTCTCCTTCTTAGACTTCTTTTAGAAATTAGGGTTTAATGAATCTCTAAGAATTTCTTTTGTTTAGAGATGGAAGGCCCTTCGGTGATAGTCTGAAGAGGAGGAAGAGTAGGATTCAGGTCAAATCTTGTCTATTTCTTCTTCCATAAACCTCTGTTGTTGAATTTTGTATTGTTGAACTGATTTCCTGTTCCTGATTTGCTTCCTTATAGGAATATCTGGGCTTTTAAAACCTTCTCAAATAGAGAATGGGCTATCCCTACCAAGGTATGTGTTGAGACTCTCTAATGTTACTCCTTTCTTTCCATTCCTTCTATTGAGAAGGATTGAACTGTGTATCCCTTACTTTGGTCTTCCCTAAAAGGGGAGCGATCCAATCTATGTATTCCTTAGACTCCTTTTGTGAGCTGTGATTGAGGCTCTGTAGTTGTAAATTAGTTTCTATATAGTTGATTGCGTGGATTGAGTATGGCTATTAGGGTTCAATTGTTTCCTCAACATTTTAACAAATCTTATCCCCATCCTTCTTTTAATGTTAAAAATCTTCATACGGTATTAAATTATGGCTTTTGTATTATTTTCTCGCTATCAATTGCTCACATTTTGTAATATACCAAAAACTTATTGTTTCAGGTTGATGATAGGTGCATTGAAAACCTTTTTCCTTCCCTTTTCAAGAAGATTGGGATTTTCTTATTGCTCATTTTCTTGGTGTCATATGATTGATATATTTTCAGTTGCAAATAGCAAAATATTTGTTTCTCTTGTTTGATTAATGAGTTTTGCAAATTTGTGTGCATATGTGTAAGTCGTTATGAATTATCTATCAAATTGAAGACATGAGGTTGGATTTGGGTAATCTCTTTGCAGGATCATGCTGTACATATATATGGAGTTGACTCTCTACCAATGGTAGAAAAGTTAGAGTAGTACAATCTCATTTTAGAGGTAGGTTTCTTAATTATACACGCAAGTTATGCCAAACTATTTCCAGAGCTTGCTGATAGTGTCCATATACTTATGATAGTACTTTCTGTGTTTCCTTTCATCTAAGTTTTACTTTTTTAAAAGGCTTGTGTTCAAATGTACATGTTTTATGGAGAAACTGAAGAAGCAATTAGAATTATCTCCTTCAAGCCTTTTAATCATGTGAAAGACACAAACTTTCAGGTATTAATGTTAGATTGATGCCTAAAATATTTTTGGAAAGAATATAAGAAATGAACTAGAAATTGAGTTTTTGTTGGTCTTTAGTGATTGAAAGGTGAAGTTTGCAAAATTTTGGGTATTCTATTGTTCCAGATTTCCTATTTTCATTGACTTTACCATACATGTGAAGTTTCTCAATACATATTGGTTACTTATTCATTGACTCTACTATACATGTGAACTTTCCCATTGCACAATTGTTGCTTATGGTGGAATAAGCTCATGTTGTTTCCATTATCAAGCTGCCTTTGTCTGTTGGTTTTAATCTTTCCTGTATGCTTAATTCTTATTTGATAATGCTTTACCACAAATTCTACTGCATAAGCTTATCAAAATTCTGAATGGTGAGTCTAGTTCAGGTGGCTTGCATGAAAACACTTTCCTTCTTGTTACGGACGACCATTGACAAACCCTGAATGGTGATCACAGTGGAGGAAGCGTTGAAGAGGTATATGATTTAACTTTCTGAAGTTCAATTTGGTTTCATTCTCTGTTTCTTTTGTAACAAAATTACATGTTGTAGGTTGAAACATTAATGTTCGGTATGAGTTTTAAGAAATCTTCCTATCTGCTTCCATCCGACTTTGACACCTCTTCTTATGCTCCCAATTTGATGTTGCCTACTCTATAAATGATTCTACATTCCCTGTTAATTTCAAGACATCCTTCTTTTTGTTACCTTCTGTCATTTCGCAATTTTTTGTTACAGGTGAAAAGATACATTGATGCCTACTCAACCTCTTCAATCATTGGGTTTTCTAGTGAAGATTTGTTACATTTATCAGATGTATATGATAAGGCATTAGAGATAAATTTATTGTAACATATATTATATATGTAGGGACAACATTATTATAATATATAACTTTCATACTTGTGATGAAATCTTTTACACAATATAGACACTGATGCAAATTTCTTTTACAGCTAATGTAATTCCGTTGATGAATTGATAGCTTCATTTGTGATAATAATAAACATAGTTAGTGATAATACTTTTTGAAAGAACCAATTTTCATTTTTGTGAAGAAATGATGTTGACACTTTTTTATTAAAATATTACTGGCCAAGAAGCAATAGATGCTGATAAAAAAATTATTAGTGACAAATATTTTGTCAGTATTTATAATTATTTTAGTGGCAATAATGCTGTAACAATAAAATGAAGTACTGTTACGACTTTATTCGTCACTACTTTATATTATTTGTGTCAAAAAACTTGACATAATTATGTAAAATTGCTGTGACCATATAGTGTTGTCACACATTCCATAGGTTTTAGTGTCGGCACTTTTGTCACAATATAATGAAGTATTGTTACAACTTTATTCGTCACAACTTTATATTATTTGTATCAACAAATTTGTCATAAATAAGTATAGTTGTTGTGACCATATAGTGTTGTCACATATTTGATAGGTTTTAGTGTCGGCAATTTTGTCATAATAAGATGGAGAACTGTTACGGTTTAATTCGTCACTACTTTATATTATTTGTGACGATAAACTTGTCACAAAGATGTAAAGTTATTGTGATCATATAGTTTTGTCACAAAATTTCACAAGTTTTAGTGTCACAAAAGTGTTGCATAATTGTATCCATATCTTAAATTAGTCACTATTTTATCAGTGACGGAGGTATTTGTGACAGTAGGTGATGACTTCAAAAATTGGACACTATTAATAATTGTGGCTAATATTACTTCTTTTAGTGACACATAAAGCAGCGATCAACCTTAATATTTTTTTTGCGTCCATAAAAGGCATCAATACGAGTAATTTGCATAGTAATTCAATTATCACAATAAAAAAGAGTGACAAATGGAAACAAAGTGTTGATACTCTAAAGTAACTAGCAAAGTCATAGAAGCTCAGAAGTAATTTCAGAAATAACTTGATATCTAACTTTTGTACTAGAATGAAAAACAATAGTTTGCTTTTTATTGCACTAAGAAATAAGTGAATCACCAAGAAAGAAGTAACCAAAAATAAACCAATGATATTTGGGAACACCAGCCTAATCAACATTTAAATAATGTTGCAGTTGAAGAGAACATAGGCTAGAGTATAAAGAACATAGAACATCCTGAATGTAAAATAAATAAGACTACTTGTTGGGCACCGTTACCGGAACCCAACCCTCAAGCAAAAACATGGAACCTTAAGCATGGCAATGACCTCGAAAGATTCTTTCATTGAACTCGTATTAGACCTGACTACTTCAAATTCATTAATATCTTATAATATCCCAA
>JANKYE010677231.1:0-10789 GCA_032467995.1 Erythroxylum dillonii | reverse complement strand
GGCGTTGCTATTCGGATCCATGATTCTGTATGACTTTGGCTGCTGAATACCTGCAAAACAAACAAGGCGCACCGGGGATTGATTGCCTGCAGGCTCCTCCGACGCTCAAGTTAGTCTTTTTTCGAAGGTTTTGGTTGCTAATAGTAGAGAAAAGTATGATTGTAATGTCGTACATGTATCATGACCAAATAGTGCCTTATATATGGGATAATTGCCAGGTTTAAGTATTTACGCAAATTTTGGTATTTGCATAGGAGATGATCACCTACGACTGACCCGTCGATGTCTGGGTCTAAAATTAGGCCTTATATGACCAACCCAACCAGTAAATTAATTTCTTCATAATGGGAATACAGGAATTATGCTCAAATTTCCACCCTTGCTATGTGAGGGTTGATAAGGTAGTTGGCAGAAATCACATGTTAACGCGCAGGATTGGAAAATTGAGATAAAGATGAGATCTTTTACAAGATATACCTAAGACACCTAATACACAAAAGGGATTCTTCATTAAATTACATTAAAAAAAACAACAACAATAACAACGTTATCTTTCTGTTTCCTTAGTGCTAATTTGAAATTTCTATACCTAATTTAAGGTTTCCTGTATGGAATGCTTGTTGACCATGCCGGTCTTTTAATTATGTACCGACATCTGGATAAACATAGACTTGGTCCTTTGACCCCTTCTCATTCTTAGAATTTTATGGTCGTTAAACCTCCCAGGATTTGAATTTTGAGAAACAATATCAATTTCAAAATGAGATGGTCTACTTTTGCGAGCAAGATAACGTCCTCTACAAATTCCAATTTCTTATGTTATTTTATGATCTCGAGAAACGAATCTGAAGGACAACATTTGACAACTCAGCAACTCACTGGTCATTTTAGTCAACATATGCATACCAGGTCAATGCTAAAGTAAAAGAACATGTGAATTAAGGAGCCTGCCCTAACGCTAACCTCAGAAAATGCATGTGAGGGGTGGGTGGCACAAGTTAAAGGAGCGAAGAAGACAGACATTATTGGGTGTGGATGTAGATGAGCTGTAATATAATGATTAACAGCTTGGGGTAAAACTTAAAAGCGAAGCCTAGACTTACAAGTCAAAGGCACCAGCACCACCAACATCAGCTCTCTGCCTCTGCTACATTTATTTTCCGGTTTTAGATTGGATGCTGCAGTACTTGAAAAAGAGCGACAGGAATCAGACACCTCATGCGGCTGCTCGACATCGCTGTTCTAGTTCTTATTATTTTTTGGGTCGGATTCGGACTAGATAGACGTTGAGTACTGCGTTTACATACATTTACCAAAATACCCTTATCTCCTCGGTCTTTTTTCTTTTTTATTAGTAGTAGTTAATCCACGGGCACGCTAAAACATGCGTGCCGCCGAATGGATAGAAATTTTGGCACGCGCACTTGAAAATTATATCCATATGTCTGAATAACTCGGTATGTTTATACAAGTACTATTATCAAAAGTTTGGTGAGTGTCATTTGCACGTATAGATCAGAATTCTTCTGAGGTGGTTCGGTATGTGATGAGAGAGCCTAACATAATAACATACCAAAATGAATAAATAAGCCAAGAAGAAAAAAGATAAGGATGGTCTCTGACAAAAAGATGTAGGAGTAGGAGACAAAAGGGAAGGTTTCCACCATTCACCAAGACATAAATAGTCCGGTCTCCAGTCTCCACTTCCCTTTTTCTGGTTACCCTATCCATCCAGTTGTTCTTCTTGATCCGTTCCTACAATCTCGTACCAACTTTTCACACTTGCGGTAGCCTACTATCTATCCTTTTCAATTCGACCCCCCCACCCACCTTCCTAATCCTGTTCATTTTTTGTCTTTAAAGTTATGCCGGGCCCCAGCCCCACCCTAGCGCAAATAAGCATTCCACTTCCAGCATTTCTCATCCCAAAAGTCTTTGCCTTTCACTACGTTTATTTGTTATTTCATTGAATGAATCATTTAAGAGTTAAATATTATCATTAGTTATTAAAAACTCTTTTAAAAGTGTAATCTATTCGAGTTAATTGTTAATTAAAAGGTCCTTACTTTAATTATACTTACCTATTTTGTAAATGAGTTTCTAGAGACTCTTCTATTCACATCTCTTCCAAGTCCTCCACCCTTGAGGTACAATTACGCTTTACTTTTTAAAATTAAAGGTGGTTTTGTTATGGATAGATTATTATACTAGGGTCTTAAATGTCTGCCAAAATAGAAGGAATAAAGAAGAAAATCCTCAAGGAAAGTTGAAGTTTTCTCTTCTTTAGGAACTGGAGCCGCTACGTAAGTAAAAGAGAAAAAAAAAGAGACTAAAGCGGGATAGGATTTTTCTTTCTTATATTTCGGCAACATCATGAAAAAAGGAGGTGGGTCCCGCCTTATCCGCTAGCCGTGTTTCGTGGAGTGGTGTCGTGTTAAGGAAAAGAAAAGAGGGTGGGGCCCGGTACCCAGTCGCCAGTTCCCTAGTCCTTATCCTTTAAAAGCGAAAAGGTCTAGACTCTAGACTTTGCTGGGGCCCATCCCAACCACACCATTTCTAATGTTTTCCACGTTATTTCATTCCTTTTGTGTTTTGGTTCCCCTTCCCTTGTATCGTACGTTTGAAATCTAAGCTCTTTCCCAACGTTCAGAAGAAACCCACGCTTTCGGCTCTGGGCCGTAAAACACTACACACACCAGGAACGTTCCGTATTTTAAGATAAGCCTCACCACACCAGCACTTCATTCACTTCCCACGATTTCAATATGGTGAAACAAAAAATTCAAAAAACAGTTTGATCATATTAACCGGATAACAGAATCTTCTACAATAAAAATACTAATTATTAATTTGGATTTTTTTTACTAAATTAGTTAATATAAAATTTATGACGTTATATAATTTTTTAAGAATTTGGATAATTTATTAAATAATTAATAATTTAAGGAGAGACTCCACGATTGTTGTAAACTTTCTTCTCCGTGCTGGGTCGAAGCCCAAATGATTAGTGCGAATCACAATCCCCTTATTCTTAGGCACTCCGAACGCTAATCTAATGTCTCATCCTGTTTGTACTTTGTACACAATGGGCTCTGATTTACAATCCAATGATTCGGGGCTCTCCTTTGTGTTCCATGTGCTGTTGGGCCTCCAAGCTTTTGCTTCCAAAGATGATTCTCGTTTTTGTTTTTGGGTCAACCAACTTCGCGAAACTTGTCAAGTGACCAATTATAAATTATATTAGCCTTCATAGTGAAAGGTGAAATATTGTTACTCTTTATTGTTACTTTTATGTATTTCTAGTTACCCTCCCCCTCCAAATCTCATGTGATCTAATTTCTATTTTGAGCTCTTATTTACTTGTGGATTTACATCCACGATTTACATTCACGACCAGATGTTTATGTTTGAGCATTACTGGTCTACTACTTTTCCTATTAGTTAGTATCATTCCATGTTTGCTTTGGTCCTTGACATAATTATATTGCATAGACTATTTTGGCACGCATGTTGAAGTGTGTGTATCGATCGATCTCCAAAATTTATCATACTACTTGTGGTGTGTAAGTGTAAAATGTAAATCCTGCTCGATCAAGCAGTTGATGAAAAAGCAGATAATGGAATTCTTGTACTCTCCCTCACAATAAGTTAAGGAGGTTTTGACATTTGGAGCTGGTCTCTCCTCATTTACAGCTATTGTTAGTGAACATGTATGGTAGGTTTCATTATAAATTGCTTTGCTTTAGAAGATGTGGATGTAATAGGCGTAATCATGAATTGGAATAGGTAAAAGGATTTATTATATCTATCATTACCCTATATATTATGGATAGGGTGACAAGCTTAAAGGATTTTAAACGTGAATGCGTTACTAATTGCAATATTGTATAAGGAGTACAGAACTAGCTATTTTATTTCCACTCTAAATTTTCCAATCTCCGTTCAAACAGAACCCATAAGTCTTGAAATAAAAAAGAAAGAAAGAAAAGAAGCAAACTGTCTCTTTAATTAACAACCTCATGAACAGGGTGCTTGGAGACTGGAAGCCCAAAATTTTATGCGGCCATAGTCTGGTGTCTTACATCAGACCTCGTATGCAAAAGATGGCAGACAGAAGGCTGCGGTGTGGACCTACGTTGCAAACCAAAATGCTTTCAACAAACGACAAAACGTAGTGATTTGACATCATAGTACTGGAAAAATCGACACTATGGATAACAACCTCTGAGTTGTAAAACTTAGGGGGTCCTCGGGCAACTCCGTAGTGCTTTGGATTCAGTGGATTAATGGGATGTTTGAAGTTAACTGCTGGCCCTTCGGTGGAGCAGAGCATGAAACCAACCATCCCTCTGCAAGAAAGTCACTACAAACATAAGCAAATAAATCTCTGCAACTCGTAAATGTTAAATAGAACTGCCAATTAAGGTTCAGTTTTGGTTGGAGCGTTCGTGCCCTATGTATGCAGGAACTGGTGACCACGCATAGCTAACGGAGCCTTTGAACGTCCTCCTGCAACTTGCTATGGCGTCTGCAACAGAAAACTCTTTGTGCCACAGGCACTGTGCTTGACTTGCCATGACTCCTCCAGGTTGAAGGGCCCTTGCCACCAATTCTAGTAAGCTTCCTCCGGCCAGTTGCTCTGCTTCAGATCCTGCGTATATGATATTGAAAATCTATTTTTCCATTTCCTAAAAATTGTTTGATATACGTCAGTTAAGGGTAGATATATGCTATGTACCCATGCATTTGAATGCATCCAATATTACGGTATCGTAATCTCCTTGAGGCGCAGACTTCAGGAAATCAATTCCTGCCAAATAAAGTAAATCCTAAACAAAGAACTTTGAATAAGGAAAAGGAGCAGAAACGAATCAACTTATCTTACCATCCCCTATGTGTAGATTCACTCTGGGATCTTGGTATCCTATTGCTATCTCAGGGAAGAACTGTCTATACATCTGTTACGGTACGCAAGTAAAGGTTAAAACATATATCATGGAATTTTTCATGCGTGATGTTTGGTGGGATAAGGACAAAAAGTAGTCTTTATAACCATCGAAAAGGTTACTCACATCAATAACCATCGTGTCGATTTCACAAATATCGATATGTTCCACAGAGGCATGCCGAGAGATTTCTCTTAAAATCCCACCATCTCCTCCTCCAATAAGCAGTACCTGAAGTGAAAGATTGGCCCATCAAAACAACAGGTTTGATGGTGAACATGATGATGGAGATAAAATCGTAGATAGTGCAAGTTTCAGTGTTGAGTGAAATGATTATGACCTTCTTGGGATTTGGAATTGAGCAAAGTGGGAGGTGAGTGAGCATTTCCTGGTAAGCAAACTCGTCCTTTTCGGTCAGTTGAACATCCCCATTTAGGACAACAACTTTGCCGTGACCTGACGACTAAAGTTATGGACGAGAAAACTCCGATTATCTCCATGGCAAGTTCTTTCTTAACTACTTTCTAGGCTATACACCCTTTTCTTTTTAAATTAAATATTACCTGAAAGACAAAAAGATCCTGATATTTCGATTTTCCCCTGAACAGGACCTTTTCGACCTTGTATAGATGTGCCTCACCTGTAAAAAATTGAACTTGGTCAGGAAAACTGGTGAGTCTAACCCAAGTTCTTTCAATGTCCCTATATACACAGTTCAGGGGTTCGAATAGAGACCAAGAAACAGAAGAACCTTAATTGCCTTAGAGTAAAGCTAGGGAGAAAACAAAAAGAGAGAGAGAGAGAGAAAGAGAGAGAGCGTCTTATAGTTATGCCTAAGACCTGTAGTGTATAGATACGTGATCGAATACCTACATAATTCTATACTATGATTGTGCTGTTCAACATATGATATAAGTACTCCGAGTGCTTGTTACGGTCGAGAGAAAATACCTGGCCAATCCTCCTCAATATCAACATACCATCCCGGAACTTTAAGAGCCACACCATTACTAACTCCATGATTTTCGATTCTAGGCGAGGGTGGTGAATATTGAAGCTTGATCAATTCACCATTCACAGCTTGTTCACTTTCTAATGCTATCTCCTTCACGTGTAATCTGCTAAAGGATTCTGCATTCTTGGTAGCCATGAAATCTTCCGATTTCTCCGCGCTATCGCTGGACCAGCAGCTCTTCAAACGTGAAGGAGAAACCTTTGAGTGGAAAAGGCAAGTAATAAATAGGCGGTGTTATACATTTAGGCCACGAGGTGGAATTATGTCAACTTGCCAAGCCGGGGACAAAATTTTCCTGACAAAGTTAAAACGCTTGGCAGGTCCTCAATACCCTAGGTTAAAAATCAAGACGAGCTCAAGGTGCAGAAGATTTTCATTGTTCAAGTTAAAAACGTGGCTCATTTAGATTTGGTTAATAATAATTCTATTTGAAATACATTCCCTGGAAAAGGAGTGTCGAGACTCGAGAGCAAAGTACCAAGGTTAGACATGAGTACTCGTGAGATCGACCCCAAAAGCCTTGTTTAAGATCAGCTTGGTATACGAATAATTAATTCTAAACTTAACAGGATCGTGTGAAATCAGGTGCTATAGTTAGAATGACACTTCCGTTATTCATAATCGTATGACTGAACCAGTATCCATAAATTCAACAGTTATATAGATTTGATGGTCTATGCTATCACTATAAAAAAAGAATTGTTAATAACAAAAGTTCTAACTTTTATTGTACTGTTAAAGGTTTGAGATCTTAACAGTATGTATCAAAGTAAAATTGTAGGCTCAGTTGCTTCAAATGTCATTATGTTATATTTTTTTTATGCAATAGAAAAGAGGTTATTCTAATATGCTCAACTTGTTAAAAATTAAAGAAATGAAAATGAAGAATTAAATTTAAACTCAAATTAACTTAAGGCAAAAAGAAAAAATAAATAAGCGAACTAAGTCGTATTGTTACTATGCATGGGGGTGAGTAAAGAAAAGATGAACAGCACAACTTCATCTTCTGATCGGCAGTAGATTTTTGGGTTGCTAGAACTTATGATGAGAGCAGACTCGGGTCTTACATGGTTTTCAGCCTTTGCTCTATGGTACGTCAACTTCACAAAGGGAACAAAGTCAATCGTACTACAACTTATTTTGACTGTTCCAAAGTAATGTATTATTATATATAACAAAAGATGAATCCAAGAAGCATAAATGGTTTTCATTTCGTGTGGCGAAAGGAAAAAGCAGAGAATGGATCAAATGCTTAATTACCTGCGCATCCATGGGCAACATTATGATACGATCACGGAATTGAAGAGACACGCCTCTATTAACCCCTGGCTGATCATCATCATCATCCATTTCGGGAAGAGATTGTGAAGACAGGATGATGGTCTTCGTAGCACTACCAACCTTCTTATTATTATCATCATCTACAAATAGTTCTTTGACTTGCAAACTAGTGTTTGGGAACTTGGCAATACAGCCAAGACCACTCTCTCTAGCCATTTCTAAACCTTTGCAGAGTATACGTGTTGTTTTGAAGATATGATCCTCGATCTGGTCTGGAATATTATATAATATATATATATATATATATTTAATTTAGGCCGCGAGTCCAACATCTGCAGTTGATATCGCCAACTTTTGTCCTGCAAGTTGCATGCTTGGCGGGCAAACAGGCCTTACGCTTTCGGTCTAGATCAAGATTCTTCCTCGTTGGCTTCACTTTTATCATGTCTTTTCATATTAAGTTCACTTTTATCATGTCTTTTCATATTAAGTTTACACACCAATCCATACTTTATAGTGAACTGAAAAATATACGTTTTCGATTAAATCGTCTTTCCGGAAAGTTAAAGACAGCAGATTATGATGATATTTGGATGTATACAGTTGTCTATGATTTCTATTCGTGTATGTTATGTAGTTATGAGACCTTGCTCCTGGTGCCACATTCCTTTCATTAAGTCTTTTGAAGTATAACTAATTCATGTTTTAATCAAGTTAACAATGGATAATCAACATAGTGGATTTTCACTATGGGTAATTATATGACAGATTGATTTTGTATGGAAATATGAACGCTTTAGAAAAATTAAACAGGGAACACGTGCCCAAGAATGTTAATTGTAACCCATGGTTTGGTACCATTGACACCAACTTTTCATCATAATCAATCCATTAAGTTTGGCCGAAAACAACATTTTCCAACCCATTCTTGAGTTGGTGTTATCGGAAACTAAAATATTTCTTAAAGTTGTTTTACCATTTGAATACGTCTTTGGAAATGCACGATTCCTTGTTAGATGTAGGAGATGTACGGGGATGATTAAAACATCCTGAGAAAGCCATTGACACGTGATTTCAGTTGGCGGGCAAGTTTCGTAGAATGCAATCATAATGTCATGTAACTTTGTTGGTCAAAATGCTTGTGTTTGTAATGATTGATACTAGCATGGTGATCAAGAAGATTATCAAATATACCACACAGGATTGAAGAGATATTAGTAGAAGGTTGGGATCCTAACTCTTCTTTACCCCTAAGCAAGGGAAAGAATCACTTGAATTGGATTTCACACTTGGTAACAACTGTTGACTCCCAATTGGAATTGCCTGTGAACAGTGTGTGAAAATGTCATTTTTCTTGTCTATCCTAATCATTAAAACCCGTGATGTGATGCAAAATTAAAGATACCTTTTTTGAAAAATGAATATTGCATTAACTATATATATAGACAATACAACATCACATTGTAGAAATTATATTTAGGGTAATATCGAAACTTGTATTATTGACCAAAAGACTATAGTTTATATACAAGTTACAAGAAAAGAAGAAAAAAAAACAGAAAGTAAAAAAAACTATTTAAGTTAAACGTCACTAATATATCCAAGACACATTGAGTTCAAGTGAAAGCATGCAAATAAGTATAGTAAGAGAAGGAAATTAACTAATTATAACAACATACTAAATCTTCGTTAAAGATTAAGGATGACAAATTTTGACCTACAAACTTAAATTTAGTCGTTTTTAATAAGCAGGTTTAGGCTCAAGCTCATACTAATTCGAGACGTAATTATTCTAAGCAAAACAATATTGTTTTACTTAAAAGAATTAAGCATCAGGTAAGCCTGAGATTAAGTAGTTAAATCTGGATTTAATTAAAAAAATTACATTGTTCTATAATTTTAATTTTAAAAAAAATTGGTGGGGTTGCTATACCTACTAAAGATTCTATCTACTTTTCATGTAAGGAGAGAGAGTGAGCCAAAGATTTTTGGCAATTAATATAGATCTAATCTAGTCAACGAGCCTATCAGTCCATTAGTATCTTCCTTTTTCCTAGTTAGTAATAAATTATTCTATAGGTAGACAAAATAAAATTAAGTAACAAATCCAATTTAAACATTAAATATAATATCTAAAATTTGAAAATATTAAAGAATTCTTATAGAAATTTAAGACTTGTAAAAATTACATTAGAGAATTCTCAAAAAGAAAAAAAAAATCCACTTCTGTTACCTCTCTTTGTCGTTTTTGTAGCAATCTATCTTGATCGGAGTTCAAAGTGCTAAATAAAAACACCAACTAGTCATTGTTTGTTGGACTTGTATTGTATCTCATAGTTAATAGTTTGTGCCGTATCCAAGAGAAGATACTACTCATATCCTAGGAAGACTTTGACCAACTAGCAGAGTGCATGGGTTTTTGGATTCGATAGTGATGCTATTGCTTGGCGTTTAAGTTTTAACACTCAAAATATAAACTTTTTTATAAATAGGGAAATAATTCTTATGTACGCACTCCACAACCTTACAAATATACGAGGAGCCAGCCATCGCCAGTAAATCCCCTTTGTGGTAAGGTGTCACCTTTGCCAGGCCGAATGTTTGACATGGCAGACTGCACCAGGTTGACCTAAACTGGCAAAGCGGGAAGCTCAATCAGCTGGGCTTATGGCCCAAATTTCAGGTAATTATTTATATTTATTTTGTAACAGAAATCACGTTTCGTAAAGTTTAGATTCTTTGTTCAATATTACTCTATCTTATTTTATTTTATAGAATCTCAATTATTTATTTTACAGAGTCCACGCGAATTTCTATGCGAAACCTATATAAATAAATGGTTGAGATTTATTAAATACAATAAAATTTTGTAATACTAGACGAAAAACTTGAAATCTATTTTGGAGTCTCCTTCGAAGTAATGTACGGACATTTAAAAGAAGACAACAGCTATAAAGGACAAAAAAGTAACTAGGGCTCTATCTATCACCAACAACGGATAATAGCCAGAAACCCGTTGAAGTTAGGGTGTGTGGAGAGACTAATAAAGACAAAGAAAGCAGCGGAGGCCAGAGTTTTCCAAACTTTCTCTCACTTAAAACTTTTGTGTGGTGTAGTTGATTTAGGTTGGATGGACTTCTTCCGGCTATTATTCCGAGTCATATTTGATTGGATATTAATTAATAAAATAAAATAGAAAAAGAAAAGAATGAAACTCAGAGTTCATAATATAATGTAGCGAAATGTTATTTAGAAGATGGATGAAATAAAATGTAATATATAATAAATGACTATTATATTCTCGATATTCAAATAGTTGTTACAAAAAATTTAACGTTATGATTTTAAAACAGAAATTATGTCTAGTAAAAAAGTCACAGTTAGAGTCACAATCGTGATAAATAATTTTTAATATATTTTTATTTTAAAATAATACAAAATTTTAATAAAAGTTTTATTCTTTTATTATTAATTATATTTAATTTATTATTAATTATATGAAATTATTATTATTAATTATTTAATAAATTTATTTTACTAAAATTTA